>JBBBDQ010002027.1:0-210000 GCA_037127315.1 Ascarosepion bandense | reverse complement strand
TTTTTAAAATTTTAGATTCGAGTAGGCACCACACTAATAGCTTTTGAATGAAAATAGCCCATTCGGATATTTTCGAGAAAAAATGATGTATAATGATACCACTTAAGCATACATTGAGTATATATTTAACAGAAAAACTAAATGATATAACATTTATTGACCTAACGAATTATTTGACCACAATTTCGAGCGATTATCCATTAAACCACCCGCACATCCATGTTTACTGTTGTGAGGTTTCCCCTTTTCATAAAGATGGACTCATCCAGAGTATACTTATACACTGTCAGCTCTCTGCCTTCGGGCGGAGAGGATTAACATAGTCGTGGCTCCGCCGAAGGGTAGAGTCACAACTGGGCAAAATTTGACATATATTTTGGCTGGGCTATATGGCCCGGAGAACCCACATAAAAAAGGCCTTGTACCACATATTGCTCTAGTGAGAGGGCAAATAAATACCGAATACCACATTGTCACAGAGAGTTAACCAGAATATACGAGAGTTAACCAGAGAATACGAGAGTTAACCAGAGAATACGAGAGTCCCGAGAGAGATCAAGTCAGTACATAGTAGCTCATAGTAGCTCTGTGCTCCACTCATCAAGAGATTATACGCCGTACCCGTCACCTTCCAACGCGGACTTACTCAATGTACTACGGTTTCACCTCCAAAGACTTGTACATATACTTTTTACTAACTCATATTCCTGGACTACTAATCTTCATTCAAGTCTGTATCCTTACGTTAATACACTTACTTTCTATCTCAATTACTGGTCGTTATTCATTTATTTGTGCGAACCCTATTCTCGGAATCCACAACACTTACAGAACCTGATATTCTCAATCTCAGCACCCATCTAATTTCAGATCATACTCGGCGTTGCTTAACTTCGGTAATCGTCCTGGAACCGGTATTTCAACGTGATATGACCGAAAATCTCGCTACATTGAGTCGCTCTTGGATCTCGTATTCGGTGAAAAATATTAATAGAAAGGGAGAGTGTTATGTTGCATGTACAGTATTTTTGTGAATTAAATACAAACGACCTAATAATATAAAGTAGGTGTATTACCAGGAAGTAAAGTATTTAAAAAAGATGCGGTTAGTCGAATAAAGAACAAGAGTTTAGTAGAACGTCTTGTCGTGAGACGTAAGAGTTGACAAATAGAACACATCCGGTCCAATACCGGAAATACCCGACTGACTCGTTTACTCGGCTTACTTCCTCGACTGACTTCCGAGGTCCTCCTCGAGGTATCATCACTACTACTTTATGAAGTGCTGAGAACAGTTCATTACTGTAGAAAAGGTGGAGGGTGCCCCAACAGAGAGTAAGGCAGACAGACAGATAAAGTGAAGTTTATCACTGTTAGGTCATGAGTATTTTAGACTCACTGCTCACTGAAAGTGTATTAAGACCCCCGGTCGATATTCGGTAAACGTATTTTTGCTCTAGAATTAGCCACCGACGGCAAATCATAGATAGCCAATTTCTTGAAAGTGCATAACGAAAAAGTGGAACAACAGATGGTCCCATGGGAGGTACCCAGATTGTAACCCACGCAATCCGTATGAATTGTGATGGTTTTGTGGGTCGTGAACAACGAATATCGTTTTCTCACCTCACCTCTTCTCACAGACATTTGAAGCCATGACATTGCATACATCGATTTGTTACACACCGTTAGTCAAGATCTCTATCGAGGAGTTAAACGTAAATTTTCCAGCAGATTACAGCCCTACCCACTCCTTTACGAATGTTTGGCGGAAAAATTTGTACGATCATATCAGCTCCAAAAAGCTTTCAGGATTCTAATCTTTTTGACGAATGTAGTGAACATCAATCATTTTCGTAGAGGACATTAGGAAAAGTTTAATAATAGCGGCTACCGGTTTTACTCAATATATATATATATATATATATATATATATATATATATACACTACTGGCCATAATTATTAAGCCAGCCCAGTTTATTTTTTAAAGAAGCGATGTCTTTCATACTATTTTTAGTGTTTATTACCAATGAAAATGGAATGGTTCTTTTGTTATTATTCTATGCAAGATTTTACAAGGCAAGGAAGCAAAAATGAACTCGTCCGAATCACCCTAAATTTTCTTCATTTTTTCATTGATGAAATTGCAATATACGTAATTATTAAATATTTATAAATTCATTTGATGCACATATTACTGTGCAGTATTAACAAAAGAACATTTCTATTTTTATTTACAATTATTCACTTAGTAATAAATACTAAAAATAATATGAAATACATCATTTTTTTAAACATTGGGGTGGCCTAATAATTATGGCCGTTAGTGTATATATATATATATATATATATATATATATATATATATATATATTAGTTATTCACATACAAGCCTGTTTCGCTGTATCACAGCTCATCAGTGCATTTAGACATCTACTTGCTTCTAGCCAGGATCGGAACTCGACCGATTTAGTGTTAGTCGGAGTCGCTACTCCCTAAGCCATAGGCACACAGAATGATAGAGAGGGGAAATTTTAATATATAAGCAGTGTATACACACGCCAGCCACCGAAAGAAATCAATTCATTGATGAGGAGTAATGCATAAATTGCTGAAGTGGTAACTGTTTTAAAAATTTTCCTCTCTAGAGAGCTCAATCGTAATGAGAGCATAATATATTACTCATCCACATTCAAAGGCTGTTTCGCGGCATCACAGCTCATCAGTGGGGCTAGATATCTACTTGCCTCTGACCGGGATCAAGACTCGACCGATTTGGTGTCAGCCGAAATCCCTACTCCCTAAGCCATGGGCGCATAAAATGAGAGAGAGGAAATTTTAGCGTGTTATATATAAGTGGTGTGTATACACGCCAGTCACGGAAAGAACTCAATTCGTTGCTGAAGAGTAATGCGTAAATCGCATATATAAAATATAGTTTTGGACTATGAAGAGATAAGCATAGATATAATTTTATTTCCTCTGCTTTTTGTCAAGTCAAATTGAAAAAGAAAAAGAAGAAAAAACAGCAAAATTTTGAATGCTTATTTTCCAAGGCAACTTCTCACAGTCCATTCGTGTAACTGGGATGACAATTTCCTTCTTTTCTAACATTATTACATGGGAAAATGCGCGCATGTAAAGTAATATTCTTAAAGTATTACATTCAGCTGTAATATTTTAAATAAGAAATTTCTTATTTTTTTACTTCACTAGAATATCTTATCCTTTACTTTTCCAGGTTTAATAACTTGTCCTGTTCTTTTCCAGGTTTAATATAATCTTAGGAATATTACATTTCATGCGCGCGTTTTTCCATTTAATCCATGATTTTTCAGGCATTGCAATTAATTTGATATAAATTTAATGTTGAAACCCACATTCAAAAATATTAAAAAGAAAAAATTATATGCAATTGATTAAAAAACACAATGAAAAATTGATTATTTATAAATGATTTTAATAATTCAATGCTGAAACCCACATTCAAAAATATTAAAAAGAAAAAATTATATGCAATTGATTAAAAAACACAATAAAAAATTGATTATTTATAAATGATTTTAATAATTCAATGCTGAAACCCACATTCAAAAATATTAAAAAGAAAAAATTATATGCAATTGATTAAAAAACACAATAAAAAATTGATTATTTATAAATGATTTTAATAATTCAATGCTGAAACCCACATTCAAAAATATTAAAAAGAAAAAATTATATGCAATTGATTAAAAAACACAATAAAAAACTGATTATTTATAAATGATTTTAATAATTCAATGCTGAAACCCACATTCAAAAATATTAAAAAGAAAAAATTATATGCAATTGATTAAAAAACAATAAAAATAAAAAAAATAATAAAAGATAAGCAAAGTTTGATTGACAGAAATGATAAAATAGATATTGATATATAGAAATGATGAATATAGATATTGAAAACCGCATGCAAAAATATTTAACAGAAAAAAGTTATAAAGAATAAGATTTATTATTAGAAGCGTTAGTAACTCACTTATGTACTTATGCAGTTAGTCTCTCTTTTCGGACTTCACATATTTTGATATAACTTTTTTCTACTGAACCAAAATTCAATTTTCTTTTCAAAATGTAGCTAAAGTGGTGTCCCATTTAACACTTTAAACTGTTTAAAATTTGGTTGAGAACTGAATTAGTGGTGAAGCTTGAAAGCTGCCTTGATTCACTCAATTTCAGACTTAAGAATATATTCAACCACTGCCATTGTTGAATGATCATATTTGCAAAATCTATCTATCTATCTATCTATCTATCTATCTATCTATCTATTATTTTGTTCCAGAAACCATTTCAAAATATTTGTGAATTTGTTCGCGATCGTATTGGAAAAATGTTTCGTTTTAATTCACGATCACTTAGCGTTACACTAAAATTAAAATGTAAAAAAACAAAGAAAAAAAAACAATGTCACGAATTTAGTTGCATTTGACTAAGAATTCTAAAAATGAAAAAACAATCTGATATAAAAGTTTAACGAGATCATGTTAAACCTCTGAGATTTGCAAGATATTTTATGCGACAGAATAGCGCTCATATCAGTTTAAAGAATTTTTAGATGAACACTAGCACGAACCAATTTAGAATTATACATGATATTGCCCAATGTCGCACGTTTCTTAAAATGGTTTCTGTTGGTACAAATATTCCCAGTTGCATTTTACGCACTTTCACTGATTAATGATTAAAAATGTCTTCAAGTAAAATAATCGTTCAAGTCATAAAGAAGACAATCCCGCTTCAACTCTATAAAATGCTGCTACACAATCCCCAAAGAACTTAACCAAATAACAGAAAACACATCACTTCCACAGTTTCAACAAGAACAACGACTAAACGTTATAGCATATTTAACTCGAAGAAAAAAATCATGATATAATCAATATGTTGGCTTTCAACACTGCCTTAAGCTAATGGTTCGAAAATAAACTCCAGCAATTACTTGACAGTTATTGCAATCGAGAAGTGTATTTGTGGTGGATAGGAAATTAAAAATTAAAATCAACCTTCTTCATTTTACAAAAATTCACAATGACGTGTGAAATCCTGTTTTTTCCCAAATAGAAAAAGGATTGACCTCGTGCTTAAAGAAAAAGGCGAAACCGGATTTCGCAAGTCGATGTTAAATTAGTTTCTGACCAATGGGAGCAAGTTGCAAGACCCAGAAGACTTCGCGATCCAGTGCGAAATTCTAAAGGACTATATAAATGGCTTCGATCAGTGTCAGTCATGGATGGAAGCAGCAGAGACGACAAGCTAAAATGTAACAAAGCAGAAACTTCAAGTTGATCCAGTTATTCGTCCTCTTTTTTCTTTCTCGTGTGCTGATTCATTTTACTTCTTTTTCTCCATCCAAAGACATTCATATCGAACAAACGTTAAAACATACATACGTACGTACGCATAAACTCTTTCCAACAAATTACTTGTACGAACATTTCCTTCAATTCTTGATATCCTTAACTTTCTTATTGAACATGAAGTTAACTTCTTAATAATGTTTCTAATTGCAATCTAACTTTTCAACTTATGTTATTCTTTCTTTTTAATAGATTTCTATTTTAACATAAAAATGTATATCGTTATTCTTCTACTTTTTCACACATCCAGCACTCCAATCTGCAACCAACCTTCTGGGGATAATAACCTGATAACTCTAGATAAAACTTTTAAGCTGTTGGGAGTTCGGTTAAGCCGAATTAATGAACATTAACCATCTCCTTCCGACGTTCAAGGAACACGCACCCATATTCTTCACTGTCAAAACCCCGACTCGGTAAAAAGAACACCTAATGTAAGGATGAATTCTTCATATTCTCTTGACAAATGTTTTAACCCTCTAGGGCCATTCGTATCATATTTGATACAGTATGAAAACAAGTCTTGAAAGAAATATTTTCCTGAAAAATTTTTTAAGAGAAATATTTTATAAATTTCAAATGAAAGCAGTACTAACTGCTCAGTCAATGAATACCAAATGTTTCCTTATAGGGAAATACCAAATGTTTCCTTATAGGGAAATACTGTATCAAATATGATACGAATGGCCCTAGAGGGTTAAGAGAAATATTTTATAAATTTCAAATGAAAGCAGTACTGACTGCTCAGTCAATGAATAGCAAATTTTTCCTTATAGGGAAATACCAAATGTTTCCTTATAGGGAAATACTGTATCAAATATGATACGAATGGCCCTAGAGGGTTAAGAGAAATATTTTATAAATTTCAATTAAAAGCAGTACTGACTGCTCAGTCAATGAATACCAAATTTTTCCTTATAGGGAAATACCAAATGTTTCCTTATAGGGAAATACTGTATCAAATATGATACGAATGGCCCTAGAGGGTTAAGAGAAATATTTTATAAATTTCAAATAAAAGCAGTACTGACTGCTCAGTCAATGAATACCAAATGTTTCCTTATAGGGAAATACCAAATGTTTCCTTATAGGGAAATACTGTATCAAATATGATACGAATGGCCCTAGAGGTTTAAGAGAAATATTTTATAAATTTCAAATGAAAGCAGTACTGACTGCTCAGTCAATGAATACCAAATGTTTCCTTATAGGGAAATACCAAATGTTTCCTTATAGGGAAATACTGTATCAAATATGATACGAATGGCCCTAGAGGGTTAAGAAACTATTTTACATTTTTTTTTATCAATTGTCGACAAGTAAGGTGATAATTCTATTAAGGCACAAGAAGGCTAGTGAATGTGAAAAAGAATGAGAAGGCTTTAGAAACAAGGGATAAACCTCAACTTCTTTTCAAAAGACTGTTAACCGGAAGATAGGCAAACCTATCTATTTTTCTACTGACTAACTGTTCAGTCCATGAATACCAGATGTTTCTTGTCAGTCTGAGCGTTGACTTTTTGAATCGGGAATAGATTCTGATGTCACCCTGTTATCATTCAAAAGATTATTTTATTAACTCCAACTTAAGGCGGTGGTATTGTATTCGGCCGCATTTGTCTGTTTGTTTGTCTGTCTAATTGTCTTTAAGGGATGGTTGGTCTCATGACTAGATTAAACTGATTAGATCTTAAGTTCAATCCGGTACGGGATAAAGTTTCTGGGTTATTTTTCCGTTTTTTAGTAATATTTTTCGTACGTTTCACATGCCAATTACTGAATTACCTCCCCTAGATTGCTTTAAATTTTCTGTTCGCACTATCATTTACGAAAATATTATTATTTATAATATAGATTTAATATTTATTATCCAAAAGCAAAAACAAAAAAATAAAAAAATAAAAGATAAAATACACAAAAAAAGAGAAAGAGTCAAAATAAAATGTTGGTACAATAAAAAATAAAAACGAACTCTTCTACAATTTTTGAAGACAAATTTTTAATTTCACTTTACAATTTTTTTTTCTTTTAATCATCTCACCCCAAGCAAGGCATTCCACTGCCACTATTGCGCATGGGGCTACATAGGGGAAGGTAAAGAGAAGGAGTGGTTAGACATAGGGAATGTCAGGAGGAAGGTGACAGATGAGTAAGGATAGCGAGGATGAGGGTTGGGCAGATGGGAAGAGTGTTTGATAGAATGGGAGCAGGTTAGTGTGTTAGGAGGTGTCTATTGACCTTAAATTTGAACTCCTGGAGATTGTAGCCGTCGGGGAAGCAATCGTCTGGAAAGAATTCCACAGTCGGGAAGTGCGAGGAAAGAAACTGTTGGAGTAGAAGTTACGGCTGCATTTTATCGGTACACTATTGAAGCTCGTTGTAGTTATTCTCATTTTAATAATCACCTATTGATAATCGGTATTGCCTTGGCGGATGTTTGCAATCTTTAACTGCACTTGTTTAGATTAACATACCAATCATAACATATGCTACATTTGTAATATAACAATCTGGCCCCACCCAAAGAAGGCTGATGCAAGCGGGGTTGTTTTCCGGTCGTTGAAAGGAACGGATGTTTGTTTGACCTTATTTCCGGCAGTAGCGGAAATGGCTACAAGAGGCAAACAGAACAGGTGTCTCTGAGAATTACGTAGGCGTGCGTGGGCGAGGCAAAAATCGGAAGTCCCGGTTTGGAGATTATAAAAAGACCTCGGCGCACGGATGAGACGAGACGAAGACAGGCAGACGAGAGAGCCAGACCAGACCAGACCAGAGGAGCAACAGATACGACGACCCCCCCCCGTCAACCCTTGGAAGCGCGCTCTCACTCTCTGTTCACTAGGCTACACGGTTCATCGTCATTAATAAAAATATAACCTTATATTTTTATAGAGAATGTGTTGTATATCGACAAACAACAAACACGCATATATATAAAAATATAAGGTTATATTTTTATATATATGCGTGTTTGTTGTTTGTCGATATACAACACATTCTCTTCAATGTATGCCATTATTCTTGTCTGTTTTACTGTCAATATAAGAGTTGTTACGGTGAAGCTATTATTTTCTTGTGCTACTGAAGTGTACACCAATCTTCTTGCGTCATAGGCTTCTATTTGATTGAAATGGTAAGCATTCGATTTATTTACATTTCGATTTTGGTTTGATCTTTCCTCTTCGTATCCTTTGTTGAAGATGAATTATAACAACAATGAGAATTCCAGTCGATAAATATTTGACATTTCCGAAAGTTTGAAGTGTCTGCTACTGTTTCTAATATCTTCAAGTAAAGATAATTCACGGACCATGATTAAAAGACAAAAAATGGAATGGTAACAATAATGTTTCATTATCGAAAGGACGCTGTCATTGAAATTACAATTCTATAACAATGTAGGTACTAAGATGTTGGTGCTTTCCGTGACAACCCGGTCTGTAAAATATAGATTGATCGTACTTAGTTAAGTGCCATACGTAATAACTTTGCATGAACATTTGTCAATGAGAAAGCTGTGTTCAAAGTGGGTGCCACGTTGGCTCACAGTCGATCAAAAACAACAATGCGTCGACGATTCAGAGCGTTGTTTGCAACTGTTTCAACGCAACAAGAAGGAGGTTTTGCTTAAATATGTGACAATGGTTGAAACATGGATCCACCACTTCACTCCGGAGTCAAATCGGCAGTCAGCTGAGTGGACAGCAGCAGGTGAAAGCTGTCCACAGCGACCAAAGACGCAAACATCAGCAGGCAAGGTTTTAGCATCAGTATTTTCAGATGCGCAAGATATTTAGTTCAGCGATTGTTTTGATAAAGGAAAAACCATCAATAGCGAGTATTATATAACCGTATTGGTGCGTTTGTAGAAAAAAAAATTCCCCCCAAAACGGCCACAAATAAAGAAGAAAAAAGTGTTCTTTGACCAAGGCAACGCACCGTGTCACGTCGATCGCAACGATGGCAAAACTACATGAATTGCACTTTTAACCTGCTTCCGTGATATCGGAAACTGAGGCGTATTTTTAGTCCAAAGTACCCTGTGAGTATCAGATTTTCCAAACCCCACTTCCTTATTACATGTCGCAGAAATTTCAACTGCCTCTTCCTGATGTTAAATATTTTTTGGTTAAAATTCTCTCCAAAACCTCGTCGTTGCTGACATGATCGGCCCATCTACCCAGCATCTGTCTGTATGATGACATTTGCGTGGTGCAATGGTTAGCAAGCTTGTCTCGCTAGAACTTGTTACAACTGAGTAGTGAGTTCTATCCTCACTGGGTGCCCCATACTTTAGGCTTTGTGCCACATCTTAGCGGTGCTTAGAAAATTTACTATCTGTAGAACCACATTTCTGTTGTTTTATTTTTTTCATTTTTGAGAAAATTGTCCAGCATTCGCTGCCACGCAAGAGGGCAAATATCATGCAACATTTTAGCACTCTTTTCTTTGTTTCCAAAGACATTTTCCATTTTTTAATATACTGCTTAGCTTCTGGAATGCAACTTTGTCCATGTCATTACCTCTTCGAAATTCAATGCCGCACCTTCTATTCTCTGTTAAAACATTTCCCAGATATTTAAATTTCTGTACCTGCTTGATTTTAGTATTCCTGGCCTGAAATTTGCCACTTGGGCTCCTCCTTTTTGGGATAACCATGCATGCTGTCTTTTTGTAATTTATGCTTATTCCTTTTTTCTTGCTTTTTTTCTTTTTTTGGTCTGTTGTTTCCTTTCCGTGACTGCTATCAGCACTGTGTCATCTGCGTATCTTATACTGTTTAGATTGTGAAATCCTGGTAAGACTTCTAATCCTCTCAGAATTTCCTCACTGTATGGGTTGAATAAATCTAATGAGAAGACACACCCTTGTCTTACACTCCTTTCTATTTGTGGGTATCTACTAAATTCATTTCCTGTCCGCATGCAGGCGGTTTGCCGCCTTTATAGATTCTTGATCATTCTTTCTCGAATATGCCAAGTTTGCTGAGCAGCTCTAACAGGTGTTTGTGGCGTACTTTGTCGAACGTCTTACACAGGTACATGCCTTTTACACAGGTACATGCCTTTCCGCATTTGTATTGCTGCTTTTGGTAACATTCTGAGCATAAATATCGCGTTCCTTGTTCTGATGTTTTTGACGAACCGCACTGTTCCTTTTTTTCTGCTGCATGCTCTATTCATCAGAATTCGGATGATGAGTTTTGTTAAGTGGCTCTTTAAGCTGATTGTCCGGTGGAGTTCACATTCGTTTGCACCTGATTTCTTAAGCAGTACTATGAAAATCTGCCTATTGAGATCTGCTTAGGTCTTCCGATATATCGCCACTGTTGTAGATTTAATTTATTAGTTTTGTAATCTTGTCTATGCCAAAATCGTCTAAGGCTGCCAGCATCTCTATTACAAGTCCGTCTGGCCCTATCGCTTTGTTTCTGTTCAATTTGGCCAGTAGGGCTTCCAATTCGGTTTTTAATATTCCGGTCGGTCAGTCGATATTTTAGCGTATTGCCGGTTGTTCTCTTTCGTCGTGGAGAAGATCTGCGATATTTTCGTCTCATCGCCGAAGTTTTTTTTCTTTCTTTAAAATCATTGTCCCGTCCTTGGATTTTATGCATCCCGTTGATGGGCACGTCTTTTGTCCTGTTATTTCTCTTTTTTTATGCATATTTGATTCATCTGTTGTTCTCATTGTTGCTGTTTTTCGTTGAGCCATTCCTCTTTAGCCTGACTGCATTTGTTTCTTATTTCTTTGTGCAGTTTTCTGGAGTCTGTTTCGTATCTTGCCATTATTTTCTATCTACTCATGTCAAGAATTTCATTTGTCATCTAGTCGTTTTTTCTTCGTTCATTTTCTTCTTGGATGATGTCTCGTAAAGCTTCTCTTACTGTGTCTCACCTTGAATTTCCATTTCAAAAATTTAACACTCAGCTGCCAAGGAACCAGATATGGTTTAACAAAACTATTCTTTTTAATCATTTCACTCCAAGCGAGGCAATAAAGACACAAGGTTAGATTATTGACTGCCAGAGAAAATGAAAAAAATACTATTATGGTGTCAGTCAGTTAGTTAAGTGCCATACGTGATACACGCTTGGGCGATCATGTCTCGAAAGAGACATGACTGACTGGGCAGAAGATTATCCCGCAGTAGGTTGCCATTGCTTTCTGCGGTAGACTGGTTGCCGACCAAGGCTATAGAACCCAATCTGTCCTATTATTTAATCCATAACTGGAAGGAATAGACGGATTAATACCTTTCCCAAGGGTATTTGCGAGGAAGTGAATGCAAGGAATATCAACTGAAATTCGAACTCGGCTCTCCAATTTCACGTTCCGAGTCGATATCCTCTGCGCCACAAATAAAAGGACAATAATTAAGTAGATAGAAGATAGCAGTCATGGGTATGATGGTAAATTGCATCCGGCAGCAAGGCCTCTGATTGGAAGGTTGTGAGGAGCATGGAACCAATTCTTAATTGCTGCTGTTCTCAGGTTCACTGTGGCCCAAAGTGGTAGTACCTGTTAGGGTCCCATCTATGGGCAAATAGTTAACCTCAAAACTGAGGTCAAACACTATGAAATTATGATAATAGATTTTCATAGAAATATATACATAAAAATAAATTCTTATAGAAAAATATAATTTTTTAAGGAAAACTATGATCAACAAAACATTTTTGAAGAAAAAAAATTATTATCATAACAAATTTTTGAAGGAAAAAAATTATTGCCATAGTACATTTTTGAAGGAAAAATTTAACCAGCAATACATTTTTGAATACAAAGCTAGAAGACATCTTCCGTTTTCTAAAATAGAAATAAAATAAAAAAGAAAACTTTTCATCAAAATTTAAATTAACTTCTCACTATAACTGAACATTAAAAAAAATACCTTAACACCACACTTTTTTGGCATTAATTAACCTACAGAGATTGATATGCCATTAAACAAAACTCAAACTGAATAGACGATAGCGATTGACATTGCAGATAAATTTTTTAAGATTAAAATGAAAAGAGAAGAAAGAAACCGAAAGGGCGTTCCACAAGGAGGAAGTCTAATAGAAGAAACTGTAGACGTTATTCTCGGGTCTTTTTTATCGTCCAAAATCCGTGAATTTCTTTAAACAATAACAAAACAAAAACAGTATATAAAATTCACTATTTGTCAATACTTCTGAGATGAGGTAGTATTTACATTATTTACATAATTCAGACTATTGTCCTCATCTTTATTGCCAGGTATATGACGTTTCAGTCGTTGTACACTCCAGCCTTCTTCGGATGCTAGGAATTTCGAACCGAACCTTATATTTCGATCACTGGGGTATGTCGTTCTCGTTCAATGTGCGATGGCACTTCCGGAAGCCATGTAGTTATCCCAACTTAAAATTCACTATTTGTCATCCATAATGTTGATGTGTTAAGGTAAGGCTGAAAGAAAACCGCAAGACCATAACACGAAGGGAAACAGAAGAATCAGTCGTAGCTGACCACATATACTGGGGAAAAAAGGGATCATCGTGCCAATGAGCTCTAATAAAAAAATGGTTGGTGAGACATTCGGTTTCAAATCAGAAATTCATACTCTGACGTCCTCAAGGACACATGGCTCACTGGATATAAAGGTTAGTTCCAATGACTTGACCAAAAGAGTTGTGAGTTCAGTAGCAGGTTACAGCAGTGGTTAACAAATAACTTAGAGAGTTAAGTTAAAGGGAAAAAACTACATGGCAATCGAAAGTGGCGTCACACATGGTATGAGAATGATATACAGTAATTGAAATAAAGGGTTCGGTTCGAAATTCCTAGCACCTGAAGAAGGCCAAAGCGTACAACGGCCGAAACGTCGTAAACATGTTAATAAAGATGTGGACAATAGTATGAACAATGTAAATAATATAACATTCTCTATTTGTTATCCATAATGTTAATGAGTTCAATTCTTCAAGTTTTCAACAAGAAAAATCCCAAGCTGATGTTACAAATTGCCGCAAAACATTAATTTATTTTAAGGGGGAATGATCGATTATGACACGTATAGTAATAAAATAAGCAAATCCCATCTCCCCTCTCGCTTGTAACCATCCATCGCAATAGATATTTTTCAGCGGTAAAGCTGAATTGGTTAAATACAGTTTTATTTAGAGTTGTTATTCTATTACAACGTGTCTCTAGTTTGTATTTTCAATTTTTCTACTTGAAATGTTTACCTATATTGCATAGGATCAGTTATTGTACATAATTAGGTTACAATAAAATTTGTACTTTATATGAATACTACCTTATGAAAATTGAGATGTAGTAGAGGTGGAGACTTATCATAGATTCGGGGGAGAAGTTTACGAGACCCTTCCACCAGTCCTGCCTTGAGTAAATTTTTTTTTTATTTAATGATTTCACCCCGAGCAAGACGGAAACGCCACTGATGTGCAGGGGCTTACATAAATGTAAAAAGATTAATTAGAAAAGAGTGAGGAGTACAAACTAGTTAGAAAGGAAAAACAGAAAGCTGAGAAAGCAGGTGCGATGACAGATACATAGGAGGAGAGAAAGGGAAGGTTATACAGGGGAGGGGAGAGAGCTAGAGTCCAGTGGTTAGTAGATGAGTATTGACTTTGCATTTAAATTTCTGGAGGTTGTAGCCGTCAGGAAAGCAAGAATACGGGAGCGAGTTCCACAGGCGGGAAGTGCGAGAGAAGAAGGTGCAGGAGTAGAATTGTCGTCTGCATTTGGCTAACCTGACTGTGAATGGGTGGGACCCAGTTGCCAGTCTGGTTGCACGAGTAAACACCTGTTGAGGAGGCATCAGTGACTTAAGCTCATCCGAGCAGAAGCCATGAAAGTATTTATAGAAGAGACAGAGGGAGGCCACATTTCGACGATGGGGAAGTAGCTGCAGTCGAGTCGCCAGATCAGTACCTATCACATTACAGACTCTCCTTTGGAGCTTGTCAAGAACACTGAGGAGAACGGCAGGGGCACCTGACCATAAATGGCAGCAGTACTCCATGCACGGACGGATGGTTGACTTGTATATATATGCAGGATGGATTCAGGTGGAAAAAACATCCTGGATCGACATAGTGACCCAATCTTCTTAGCAGTAGATTTTGCTATGGATTCAATATAGTGGTTCCATTTGAGATCTGAGGACAGGGTAAGTCCGAGGAGGCGTAGTGTATTACTCTCAGGGAGAATCACTTGGTCCATGCTTATGGGAGGCAGAAGAGGTTGCCTGTAATGGTTGACAGACAACAGCTTGGTCTTAGATGAATTGAAGTTGACAAGCCACTTCTTGCCCCAGTTCACCACAGAGTGTAGATCCCGCTCAAGGTCAGCAGCGAGATTATGTCTGTCCGCCACGACAGGTTTCTTACTGGAGCGGGAGTATATTGTAGTGTCATCTGCGTAGATGCCTAGTGGGGACTTGATCTGAAGTGGGATTTCTTTATCGAAAATTGGACAAGACAAATAAATGAATAAAAATGAAATAAAATGAGCTCTAATTACTTTTAGAGAGAGACAAAATAATTATCTGGCCTTACATTTAAAATACTACGTGACAACTGCGTACAGGAAGGAAAATATTAATTACGAAAAAAAAAAAACAGTTAACCCTCTAGGGCCATTCGTATCATATTTGATACAGTATGAAAACAAGCCTTGAAAGAAATATTTTCCTGAAAAATTTTTTAAGAGAAATATTTTATAAATTTCAAATGAACGCAGTACTGACTGCTCAGTCAATGAATACCAAATGTTTCCTTATAGGGAAATACCAAATGTTTCCTTATAGGGAAATACTGTATCAAATATGATACGAATGGCCCTAGAGGGTTAAAGTCAGTTCTTGACCGGTTGGTAACGAGACGGGCGTCTTCTTTTTTTATTTCATACACCACGAGTGATACCGACTTCATATAGCTGTCGGCTTGCAGCCATGTTACGTTGAAATAGCGGTTCTGGAACAATTAACAAAGTTAAGCAAAGTTTATCTTGGCCAATACCTAAACGGGTGACCTCTTGGGAATACCAACTGCTGTAAGACTGGATGTATAACGAATAACGACGCGGAATTAAACTCTGGAGAACGGAGTTTCAATTACATTTGGGTTCGTTACATAAATCCATCTCTTCCATCTCCCAGCTATGTGTTAATTAGTAGAATTTGTACAATTAACAAAGTTAAGCAAAGTTTATCTTGGCCAATACCTAAACGGGTGTTCTTGGGAATATCAATTGCTGTAAGCTTAGATTTGTAACGAATAACGGCAGGAATTAGTACTCGAAGAACGGGGTTTCAATTAAAAATGCATCTCTTCCCATCATCCAGCTATTTGCTAATTAGTAGAATTTGTATCAGTAAAAATTGTTAGTTTCACCAGAACATTCTTACAGTCTAAAATAATATTTTCTGGATTTAAATAACCTGCAAAGTTTTGATAAACTGTAATAACAAACGAATCAATACATATGGTGATCTTTGCTGGATGTGTCTTTGGCAAGATAATCTGACGGAGCCATCTCTCTGCAGGATGATTTTGAATTGAACTGTTTCCTTCTCCTATTCAGATTGCTACCTCAAGGTAACAGAACCCAGTCAGACCTGTTATTTAAACCACATTTAGGGTTAGCAGAGATACATTTTCAGATGGTATTCGTGAGAAAGGGTATACGTCAAAAAGCCCATCGGAATTCGAGCCCGTCTTTTCCGATTTCTGTTTCCGAATCGCTAACCGTTGCATTATACGCACATCTGGTACTAAATTTTTATCTACGCTGCTCTCACTGAAACCACTTTGAAAGACTTCTCATTCATTCGAACAGTTTACGTGAATTAAAGCCGACAAAAAAGTAATTTAACACCATGAGGAGATAGTCAAGGTTTCATATAATGAGGAAAGGGGGCTTGAAAAATTTGATACTCACGGACACATAGAAGCCAACAGCGACAGAAGAAGACATCACATATCATACTTGATGAACTTGATGGCGGAACAGGACTTTTGAGAAATAGCAGAAGGACATGTTTTATTAAGAGCTCCATATTGTTGAATGCCATCATCGTTTACTTCCTGAGGAGACACGGCACATGAAAAAAAAAATGCCCGAATTTCAGAAAAAGCTCACTCAATAGCGGGTGACTGTTGACTGAGAAAAATCTACAGAAGAAAAAAGTCAGTTCACGCATGCGCAGTAAGGTCAATTCTGATTGGCGGCCAAGTTATCGAGATATGGATGGATATTTGTAAAAATCTGAGAATGTGAACTCGTAAGAGTTAATCAACATAGAACAAATGGCTTAACAACATTAGCGCATAACTATTGAACAATAACACAAGTTGTTCAAAAGACGAGCGATGAGGAGGAAAATAGCAGATTTAATCAAGATAAGTATCAGCTTTATATATAATAAAGATTTCCTGTGTATGTATTCATCATGTGTAAATTAAATTTTGTTAGAAACTGCAACCAATCAATTGTTTTTATGATCTTATTCGTTTTCTGCCTCACAAAATCCATACAAAAAAGGGCGGTTTATCTCCAAAACACAAAAATTTGTCGGAATTTGTTGACCGTTGATATTACAATGATAAAAATATGGATGTCTTTTCTCCCTATCTTTTTTTACTTTTGATATTCTTTAACTAATCATTACAGTTTTCTTTTCATCTGATTTATCTGCAAACATTATTTTCCGAGCATTTTATCGCAAACAATTTCGATTTTAAGTTTTATTTTCGGCTTTTTATTAGTTGCTCTTGCCAAAATCGCCATCTTTTCTTCCCCGACTTCTTTCATCCAGCCACTTCTTCCTTCATCTTTTTTTATTTTTTTATTTTTGTATTATCTTTCTATCTCTGTCTATCTCCGTCTATCCTAATTCAATAAGATAGAGATTTTTTTTTCTCTGGTTCTTTCCGTACTTTTACCCGACTTCGTTTTTGTCATTCTAATTGCTTCTTTCTTTCTTTCTTTCTTTCTTTCTTTCTTTCTTTCTTTCTTTCACCAAATACCTTTTTCTTTTTTACTCCAAATTTTTTCTTTCTTTCTCTCTCTTATTCTTTCTTTCTTTCTTTCTTTCTTTCTTTCTTTCTTTCTTTCTTTTCACCAAATACTTTTTCTTTTTTACACCAAATTCTTTCTTTTTCTTTCTTTCTTTCTTTCTTTCTTTCTTTCTTTCTTTCTTTCTCATTCTCTTTCTTTTTGCCACAAAACTTTTTCTTTCTTAATTCCAAATTTCTTTCTTTCTTTCTTTCTTTCTTTCTTTCTTGTTTCTTTTTTCTTTTTTTTTTTAATTTTCTTTACTTAATCAATATCACTTCAGAAAATTCCGTTTTTATTGCCTTTCTTCCGACCGTCCTTTTTTTCTTTCAGTTCTTATTCCACGTTTTATTCCTTCTATCTCTTATTCTTATTCTTATTCTTATTCTTATTCTCTCTTTCTCACAGAAATTAATTCTCCTTTTTTTATCTTGTTCCACTTTTAATTTCTTTCTTTATTTCTTTCTTTGGCGCATTCGTTCCTTCCAGCACTCTCTTGTTTTTCTTTTCTTGCATTTCCTTCTTTTCTTTTCCTTTTTCCTTCTTTTTTGATCAATTTCTTCTTTCTTTCTTTCTTTCTTTCTTTCGTTCGATTCTTTTGTTTTTTCCTCACCTTTTATTCTTTCTTTTTTTAAAAAGAAAGAAGAAAAATACTTTCTCCCATTTCTTCTTCTTCATTTCTTTCATTAGTTCGTTTTTCTATTGTTCTTTCTTTCTGTCCTGTCTTTCTTTCTTTTTTCTTTCCCTTCCATCCTTCTTTCGTTCGTTTTTTTTCTTACCTTTCCTTCTTTTCTTTCCTTCATTCCTTTCTCTTTTTCTACTTTATTCCCTACTTCTACCTTCATGTGCCTTATTCCACACTTACCCCTCTTTTCTTCATACTTCCTTGCGACTTTATTAATATTAATCTATTCTAAAACCTTATTTATTAGATTCTACATTTCCTAGACGAATCGTTTTCTGGCCTTTTTTTTATCTCTCTTTTTGTTCATCTTAATTATTCTTTATTGCTGAACTTGCATGAATAACGAAAAGAGGAAACCCATTTTTTCTTTCTTTATGGCTTAGATTTCAATCTTAATTAAAATGTTTCAAAATTTCAAATCATCTTTGAGGCAAAATTAAATTTGCTTTTTTCTACATTTCCTTTCTTCCCTATTTAGTTTTCTTTTTTACATTAACCATGCATATGCATGCACAAAGTAGCGCAGACGCATGATATATATATATATATATATATATATATGACAATGGTTGCTGAAAAGTTCTTAGCCCGACCGACATCTCAAAATCATTATTTCACTGAACGAACTCAGAATACTAGGTCCTGGGTATGAAGGTAAACTGCATCCGGCAGCAAGGCCTCTGATCGGGAGGTTGTGAGGAGCATGGAACCATCTCTTAATTGCTGTTGTTCTCAGCTCCACCCTGACCCGGAGTGGTAGCACCTGTTAAAATACCAGCTCTGGGCAAATAGTTAACCCCCAAACTAAGGTCAAAACACTATGAAAGTATAAAAATAGACTTTTGTAGAAATATATACATTTTTTAAGGAAAAAATTATAACCATAACGCATTTTTGAGGTAAAAAAGAAATCAATGCTATAATACATTTTTGAAGGAAAAATATTATTACCAGTATTACATTTTTGAATACAAAACTTGAAAACATCATCAGTTTTCTGAAATAAAAAATAAAAACTTTTTCAGACTAAATCGTCTTTTCACTATAACTGAAGGTTAAGAATAATTAAAACCCTACCTTTTTGGCATTAAATAACCCACAAAGGTTGATATGCCGTTAAACAAATCTCAAACTAAAACTCAAACTGCCTAAATCAACTTTCTTACTATAACCGAACATTACAAAATGCTTTAAAACCCTACCTTTTTGGCATTAAATAACCAACAGAGATTGATATGCCGTTAAACAAAAATCAAACCCAAACTCAGAATACTAGTTTGGAGAAGTGGGAACTGATGAGAACTGATTAACCATCTGTAGAACCACTTACATATCAAAATATCATATTTCACCAAGCTCCATATATATAAGAAAAAACCGGGACTCAACAGAAGACTGAAATTTTTTCTCTGACGAGTGAAGACGTTATAATGGTTTCTTCAGGAAACTTCGAAGTCGGCATGACTCTGCTCAGTTAATTAACAACCTTTTCTGCATTAATTTTATTAATGCTCCATCTCTATCCCGATATCGAGCACTTTACGGCAAAAAACCTACTGGCCAAAATATCTTTATATCAGTAAACCACTGAAAAAGCAGTATTAGCCCAACTCAATAATATATATACATATATATATATATATATGTATATATATATATATCTTCTTCTATAAGCCGTACCCTTCAGAACATGGGCAGTCATAGTTCTTCACATTTTCGTCTTATTTGTAGCTTTTATAAAGTTTCTTTTTTTTTACTATCTATCCTAATCTCTGTTCTGTCAATCATTTACACAAATTTGGTAAGTAAGTTATGTCTTCAGTGTGCCCCGTGAGTGTCAAATTTTCTAAGCCCTCTTTCCTCATTATATGCTCTAGAAATATCAACTGTCTATTTCTGAGGCTAAGTATAAGTGTCATTTTTGTTTCCACTTCTCTTGCAACTTCGTCATTGCCCACATGTTCAGTCTATGGTACTCTCAGCATCCTTCTGTAGAACCAGATCTGTATTACTTCTTCTTCATTTTTCCTCTTTCTTACAAAATGTTACTTCACGGGAAAGCATTCCACTATTTTTCCTAAGAAGTCGTGACCATTAACAGATAATAAGAATGAATCTTAGATTCATGATCATCTACGTTGTGAAGAGACATGACAATTAAAAAATAAAATCATTTTGGAGGATATAAGCCTCTAGCAATTTTTATAGATATTTTCATATCTATATTTTGAAGCAATGGGTGTGCGGTAGCACTACAGTTATTGGAAATAAAACTGGAATCGCTGTGTGAAACTGACGTTCCCTTTCTGTTCTGGTCTCTTTCAGTGCTCACTTTCGAAATAATGTCCATAGAAAGGGCAAAAATTCATGGATGGTACCCAATTTAGGGAAAAGACAATTCTGTATTCAAACCCATGGAGAATTCTTTTTAATCATTTCACCCAACACTAGTGCGTAAGAGGATACAATGAGAGAATGGACTGGGTATAAGGGGTGGGGGATGTCGAAAAAAGGATAAAAGATGAATGGGATTCAAGAGGATAAAAATGGCAATTGACGTTGCATTTAAATTTTTGGAGATTGTAGCTATCAGAGAAAGAAGTAAATGAAAGGGAGTTCGATAAATGTGAGAAAAGAAACTATTAAAGTAGAAGAGCTCTTTACATTTAACTATTACAACGCTAAAATAATATGATCTAGATGCCGATCTAGTATCACGCTTAAATTCATGTGGCCTGAGCATCAGAGGAAAAAAGTTCGTCAGAGCAATTGCCAAGAAAAATACGTAGAAAAAACAAAAGGAAAGCCACATCACGTCAGTGAGAAAGTCACTGAAGTTGAGATGCTCAGTCAGTATCGACTAAATTGCAGATCATTCTTTGGATTTTGTCGAGAGCCTCGAGGTGAATAGCAAGAGTACCCGACAAAAGTATTCAATGCACGGACGAATGGTGGATTTATAAATGTGTAAGATGTGTGAGATGGATGTCTTGGAACGAGAAATTGGGGAGCCGAGTTCGAATTCCAGTTAAATTCCTTGCATTCACTTACGCTCAAATACCTTGGGAAAGTTATTTTAATCTGTCGCTTCTCTTCGGTTATGGATTAAATAACAGAACTGGTTGGATCAAGTGATTGATCCTCAGTATCATCATAATCTTTGTTTACTATAATAACGGGATGGATTGGGTTCTATAGCCTTGGTTAGCAACCAGTCTATCGCAGAAAGTTATGGCAACCTAGTGCCGGATAATCTTCTGCCCAGTCAGTCATGACACTTACGAGACATGATCGACCAAGCGTGTATCACGTATGGCACTTAACTGACTGACTAAAGATGGATTCTTACAACAAAAAGAAAAACTACAAAAGGAAATTGTTCCGTTATCTTTCCCAAGAAATCATTGCAGTTTACTTATGATGCAGTGAAGGAAACTGTGGAGAGTAGTTATCGCTTACATCTTGAAGAAACATGGCACTGACGTGAACATTTAAGCAGAAACAGGAAAAAAAAATTTAAATGAAAAATTAATTGTTTAATATCCTCTATCTAGTTTGGGTGAATTTCAGAATAGAAACTGGTATGAATTCTGTTAACTTGCATATCCAATTATTCGCTTTTACACAGATCCTATTTAGGTCTGTATCGTCAAAAATGACAGCAGAATATCTATAACGTTATTCCTTCTAAAACGACGGCTACATATATATTGATGTTCCTACTATTTAGTATTTTACACTAAGACATGAAAAATATAATCAAGACCCCTGAGCATGATATATATATATATATATATATATATATATATATAAGTGTTTATAATAATAAAAAACATAGTTTGCTGCAATACAAGAGTTGTCGTGTTTCGGTACTACTTGTTAGTATCTCATCAGTACCAGCAAGTAGTCCCGAAACTCGACAGATATTGTGTTGCAGTAAACAATGTTTTAATTGTAAAAAACATATAATAAAAATATTACTATAAATATTACTATGAATATTACCCTGTTAAGTATCGAGCACTCTTTCAAGAAGTAAATACTACGAACTGGGCTGTTTAACCCATTTGTTCGTAATACTCCTAATATATATATAGTAATTAAACAATCAATATATATATATCTGCAAATAAATGCACAATGTTTTTTATTATAAGATATATATATATATATATATATATATATATATATATATATATATATATATATATTCTTCACTACTCGATGACATAATTATTGCAAAAAAAATAATAAGGCATTGTTAAAGAGCAAGCACGCAGCAAGAACTTTCATAACTGGTAGTAAAGCAAATGTACAGAACCGACGCTTCTTCGCTATTGTCGCTCACTCTATCTCTCTCTCTTTCTCTCTCTCTCTCTTTCTTTCTCACTCCATGAGTGTGACAGGATATATATACAAATAAATACACAACGGTCTTTATTATTATAATGAATATATATATATATATATATATATATATATATATATATATATATATATATATATATATATATATATATATATATATATATATATACTTAGTGTATCGATGCAGCAAATAATTTTCTAAACATATGCTGTTAAATATAAGAGACAATGAATGTCTATTATGTTTAATCATGAGCCGTTCTAAACGTCGTATTTTGGCTTTAATTTCAGTTGAAAATAAAGAACATTTGGATAATCTTTTATTAATTTGCTTTTAAGCTTTCGGCTCACATGAGCCATCTTCAGAGAGGTTATTTAGACTGTAATACAATAACATCCACCATCACTAACGATTTTATTTTGTGTTGACATAAAATTCCGCTTGGCAACGGCAATAGTTACCAAAAATAATAAACGCAGTTCTCAAATTTGCAATGCAAATGTTGGAGAATTTTTGTCTTTATTTTCAACTTAAATTAAAGCCAAAATACGACGTTTAGAACGGCTCATGATTAAGCATTATAGACATTCATTGTCTCTTATGTTTAACAATATATATATATATATATATATATATATATATATATATATATATATATATATATATATATACAATAACAAGAACCCAGTTATTACCTGGAATATCGCCGTTAAATCCAAATCATACAGTGGAGAAGGATATAGATGTAACTTATGCCTTTTAGAAAAATTTATTATTATTAAACCATATAAATAACTCCAATCTACTTAACAAAAAAGCCATTTAAGGACTACATGCTGCCATTCTAATTTCTTAGACCCTGATTAATACTGATTTCTCTATACGTTTGCCTCTTTCTTTATCTCTTTCTTTCTCATCTCTTCCTATCCCCTTTCTTTCTTTCTTTCTTTCTTTCTTTTTTCCCTTGAAGATATTACTTTTAGTAATTATGAATTACGCTCAATTTGATTTCATCACCCTGCATTTTAGTATTTTTAATAAGTTTTTATTTTTTAGATTTTAATTAAAATTTTAATTAAAATATTAATTCTAATTTTTTAATGAAGTCTTATTATATTTAAATTTTTAGTTTTGTTATTAAAAAGCAACAACCTTAATTTTATAAGATTTAACTCCCATGAACTTAAATTAAACTTGAATTCAAATCAAAAAAATCCACCTGATAACGCATGATACTTCGAGTCACGCCATCGACATAAGACATTATATATATATATATATATATATATATATATATATATATATATATATATATAATAGCTCTGTTCACACTACATTGATCACTGTTTCATTTATACCCGAATAATAATATTATGCATGTGTATACCCTTATATGTATATTAATTAATTCACGTAACTATATATATATATATATATATATATATATATATATATATATATATATTAATTATCACTTTAGAACAAGTACAAACTACAAACTACTACAAAATTATACATTTTGTTTCTACATTGAAAAAACAAATTTCTCATCAGGTAGTTATTTTTTCAATGTCTAAACAAAATGTACAATTTTGTAGTAGTGTGTACATGTTCTAAAGTATGATAATAAATATTTATTGCTCTATGTTTATACTGGGCACTGTTTTAAACTTTGCAATCATTTTCTTCATTCCATATTCATTCGGATGTATATATATATTTATATATATATATATATAGTGACACGCATAAGTATTGGATACATGTTATTTTCTGTTATAACTCTCGTTTATGCTCACCATTTTGCCTTATAAGTAATATCTAGTAATGGATTCAACCATGAGTTTTTAGTTTTCCTTCCACATACAACTGAAACAACTTTACGAGATATTACTTACCAAATATCAGGCAAAATGGCGAACATAAACTAGAGTTATAACAGAAAATAACATGTATCCAATACTTATGCGTGTCGCTATATATATCTAAACTTATTTATCAATAGAACTTTGTCTGTGTGTGTGTGTCTGTGTGTGTGTATCCGTTACCTATAGACTCCAAAACGGCTGAACTAATTTTCTTGAAAATTTACACAGTTGTACTATAAGCGTCTGCGAGTGTTCTTAGCTAGGTTTTGTGTCGAGGTACCCCCGATAGATATCGAAAATCGATAATCGAATAAACCTGGTTATAGAAGGAGTGGTTCGATTTTAATCAAATTTGATACACTCATAGACAAAGACATAAGAAACGATATTCAAAAGTTTCAAGGTTGCAGTTTTTACAATAGTGCAGAAAATTTGATATCGATACCAGGAAATCAAAATTTGACTTACATCCATTCATTTTTCTTTCAGTCTACGGTTTCGCTTTAACTGGAAACAACTATTGCTTTTTAGTCTTTCATGCCAACGTCCAAAGAGTTTGAGCTCCAGGACCATGGATTAGTTTTAAACCTTTCATTACACCCGAGCAACGCCGGACTATACTGCTAGTATATATATATATATATATATATATATATATATATATATATATATGTGTGTGTGTGTGTGTGTGTGTGTGCGCGTGTGTTCAATTGTAATGATGTTTTGTGCTAAAGCTGGTTTTCCCCTTAGTTTACTGATAGAAAGCCAAGCAGATTGTTTTGTCATAAAGTGCTCAATATCGAGATGAAGTTAGAGCTTTAATAGAATTAATGATGGTCATTTAGCTGAACAGTGTTATTTCATGCTGACTTCAAATTTTCGGGAAGACATTTTTATAATGTCTTCACGCTTCAGGGTGATTTTTCTGCTGCCCTTTCCTTTTTTTTGTTTATATGATGTTTGGTGTAATTTGATATTTTTGTGCGTGAGTGATTTTTTTGTGCTTCGTGATTATTGTATCTTAAGTGGTGTAGCATTTATTGGTGGTTAATTATTTTTCATTGTGTTGGCCCTTTTAAGCATGCTTAAGTGTATACCTGCTTAACTGACTTATACTCAGTTGACCTCTTTTTACCATTTTTGGGCTGGTCCCTTTTTACAATAATGCCTTCACGAAGTTTTGTAGTCGGCATGAGATAACACTGCTAAGCTAACTGAAAAACCTTTCCACGTTATATATACATATATATCAGCTTCTTTTCTCGCTTTTCCCGCATGTGGAATTCCCTTCCGAATACTTGCTTCCCTGACAGCTACAATCTCCAAGAATTTAAATGTAAGGTCAATAGCCATCTCCTATCTTCCTGACTAGCATGATTTCACTCGTGATCTTTTTTCTGTCCACTCTACTCTCATCACACCAGTATTCTCATCCTTCTCTCACCCATTCTCTGACACCCCCTATAACTTGTTCTTTTTTCTCATCACTTTCCTCCTATGTAACGCACTGCACACTAGTGGCAATAAAACTGCCCTGCTTGGGGTGAAATGGTTATATATATATATATATTAAAGATAATTAAACGGTTAAAAATCCAGAATTTATTCCGGCAGATGTTGAAATTACACATTGCTTTGTCAAACCCCAATATATATATATACACACACACATTTTGGGGTTTGACAAAGCAATGTGTAATTTTTACATACATATATATATATATATGTATACATTTTGGGGTTTGACAAAGCAATGTGTAATTTTTACACACACACACACACACACACACACACACATATAGATATAAATTTGGGTGTTTAACAAAACAATGTGTAATTTTTACATATATATATATATATGTATACATTTTGGGGTTTGACAAAGCAATGTGTAATTTTTACACACACACACACACACACACACACACACACACACACACACACACACACACATATATATATATATATATATATATATATATAAATTTGTGGGTTTGACAAAACAATGTGTAATTTTTACATCTGCCGGGATAAATTCTGGATTTATAACCGTTTAATTATCTTTTGAGTTTTCCTCTCAATATTTCATATTGCTCTGGATAATATCTTTTGAGTTCTCTATTTTTATCTATTTAATATTTTATACTAGAGAAATTAGATATTTTTTATTATCTTTTCTGTTTTTACAGATTTTCCATTGTTTTTCCAATATATATATAATAAAATGTTTGACACTTAGCAAATTGGTATTATCTTCAGTATCTTGACTCCCGAGTTTCGTGGACGGAACCTCCAGGAATCGTTCCGTTCACTCGTCAGGGAATATGTGCAGTTGACTGCATATACTTCTCGAATCTTTTTAATAAACACGTTTCATTGATGCAAGTTTTTTTTTCTCATAGTGTATGTGTGTGTGTGTGTGGGGGGGGGTGTTTGCGTGCGTAGGTGCACCCGTCAGCGCGTATGGATAGAACGCCGTGGTTATTTTTTACCTTTTCATCATCTTTTGCCTTACACTCACTCTTTAACTTTTTCTCTCTCTTTCTATTATATATATATATATATATATATATATATATATATGTGTGTGTGTGTGTGTGTGTGTGTGTGTGTGTGGAATAGATTTTTCATTTATTAATCGAAAAATTTTATTACTAAAACATTATTTTTAGCGAACACCAATATTTGAGTAGACACCCTGTTTGTTAAACATTTATTTATTTTCATCTGTTGGCCTAGATATTCGAGAAATTTTATTCGAAACAAAACCTCAATGGCTGGATTCAAACCTGTTTTTCCCTGTCATTATATTTTATGTACTTTGAACTCTCGGCTACGGAGTACCTCATGACCAAGCAAAGTTCCAGTATATACAGTTGCTGTTGCTGACATGTTGGGTTCATAGTATCCTCAGTATCCTTCGATAGAACCACATTTCTGTTGCCAGTGTCGTGCTTAGCAACATCGCCCCCCCCCCCAACAGAATGCGCCTTGCGGCCCCTCTACCCACAGAATGCAACTTGCCACCCCCCACCAACATACTGAACCCACAATAAGTAGTACTTTAAACAAAATAACATACTCTCGAAACGCAGATTTTTTATTTTTTTATTTTTTTAAATATAACACCCCGAGCCAGGCGATAACGCCACTGATGTGCAGGGGGCTACATAGGAGTGAAAAGATTGGAAAAGAGAAAACCGGAAACCGCATCCTAAACAGGAAACAAGGGATGAGCCTCTTCACCTGTTCAATAGATGTGGGTGGATTGTGAACCGGGCGATAGTTTAGTCTATCTACTCCAATTATTCCGTGATCACGAAAAAACGTAAGAAATCGCGGAATTGGCGTTTTGAAGCTATACATTACGAACGTTTTCACAACTTTTAGCTAATTTTTGGTGATTTCCTAGATATTTTTACAGCAATTTCAGTCCGTTTCGGCTCTCAGTCTTCTACAATTTTTTAAAGAAACTTTCAAAAAATTTAAACTCAAATTTCAAAAGCATTTTGCTACAGATAGTTTGTTATATTGCCAAAAATTAGACTTCAGGCGTTTATTTAAAAAATGGAGAGGGAGTGTCAGAAAGTGTTGGTGTAGAGGAGGTAAAGAAGAAAAAAAACGAATTAAATTCAAACAACATTAGTAGTAACGGAATGTTGCTAAAAGTAACCATGTCATTTTAAAAATGTAGGAGAAAGTCATTAAGTGCTAAAAGGCCCCTACACCCCCACTAAGATGCGATATATACACACTTTATAACTTATAAAGAAAATGCGTGAAGTGTTTTTTTTTCGATGCTTCTTTTGGTGCTTCTCTGAACTTACCCCCCCCCCCAAAAAAAAAAATTATCTGATACTTTTACAGCAGAAATAACTCCCTTATTATCTGATCAAAATATTTTATTTCAAAGATAATTTATGCTCTGCAACCTTATGTAACAGGTTCGTTGAATAATGTGATTATTTCACAAATCCGTTAACAATAACAAACAAAAACAAACGTAACGACCTAATGTATCAGCGATGGGAAAGCAGAAAAAGTATATATAAAAAAAAAAAAAACAGAAAAATTATATATATATAAAAAAAAAAAAAACAGAAAAAGTATATATATAAAAAAAAACCAGAAAAAGTATATATAAAAAAAACAGAAAAAGTATATATAAAAAAAACAAAAAAAACAGAAAAAGTATATATATAAAAAAACAAACAGAAAAAGTATATATAAAAAAACAGAAAAAGTATATATATAAAAAAAAACAGAAAAAGTATATATAAAAAAAACAGAAAAAGTATATATAAAAAAAACAGAAAAAGTATATAACAAAACAGAAAAAGTATATATAAAAAAAACAAAAAAAACAGAAAAAGTATATATAAAAAAACAGAAAAAGTATATATAAAAAAAAACAGAAAAAGTATATATAAAAAAAAAAAACAGAAAAAGTATATATAAAAAAAACAGAAAAAGTATATATAAAAAAAACAGAAAAAGTATATATAAAAAAAAAAGAAAAAGTATATATAAAAAAAACAGAAAAAGTATATATAAAAAAAACAAAAAAACAGAAAAAGTATATATAAAAAAAAAGAAAAAGTATATATAAAAAAAACAGAAAAAGTATATATAAAAAAAAAACAGAAAAAGTATATAAAAAAACAGAAAAAGTATATATAAAAAAACAAAAAAAAACAGAAAAAGTATATATAAAAAAAACAGAAAAAGTATATATAAAAAAAACAGAAAAAAGTATATATAAAAAAAAACAGAAAAAGTATATATAAAAAAAAAACAGAAAAAGTATATATAAAAAAAAACAGAAAAAGTATATATATAAAAAAAAACAGAAAAAGTATATATAAAAAAAAAGAAAAAGTATATATAAAAAAAAACAGAAAAAGTATATATAAAAAAAAAACAAAAAAACAGAAAAAGTATATATAAAAAAAACAAAAAAAAACAGAAAAATATATATAAAAAAAACAAAACAGAAATGAAAACTCAAAACTATTTGCCGATTCAGATAAAAATCATTTTGTCCTTTATTAAGGGTAAACATGGAACTCACTTGGATAGTAAATAATGAAAAGGTAAAGAGGTCTTTTTAGGTGAGTGTTAATTTGTATTCTCTTGGAAGGCAAATAAAAAAGCTGATAAAAGTATTTTTATGCATACTATATGCTAATTTGTATGTGTGTGTACTGAAATGCGTGTGAGTACTTATAGTTAAATCAACAGTTCATGAAATATTAAAAATGTCCGTGAAAATATTTACGAGAATGTGCATATGTAAAATAGCCTTTCGATGAAAATTCCTTCAAAAAGTTATTAAAACAGGTTTTCAATCACAGAAAAAGTTTGTGCATGCCTAAGCAACAAATGCGGTCGGTATAAATATCAAGTATCACGCGCATCAAGAAACTCAACGACGTGTTCAAAAATTTCCTCTCCACATCCTTCTGTAAATTCAATTCTCCGAAGAACAATACTTACTTGCTCAGTGTGACTGATTTCAAGTGTGCAATCTATTATTATTTTTTTTTTAATCATATCACCCCGAGCAAGGCGGTAACGCCACTGGTGTGCAGGGGGCTACATAACAGTAAAAAGATTAAATAGGAGGAGAGTAAAGAGAAAGACGAACCAGTTAGAAAGGAGCAAGAGAAGGATGGGAATACAGGTGTGATGACAGTTGCAAAGGTGGAGGGAAAGGAAAGGATATACAGGGTTGTGTAGAAAGAACTAGAGTCAAGTGGTTAAGAGATGAGTATTGACATTGCAATTAAATTCCTGGAGGTTCTAGCCGTCAGAAAAGCAAGAATATGGAAGCGAGTTCCACAGGCGGGAAATGCGAGAAAAGAAACTGATGGAGTAGAAATGTCGTCTGGTTTGGTTGATCTAACTGTGAATGGGTGAGACTCAGTTGCCAGTCTGGTTGGATTAGTAAACTCCTGTTGCAGAGGCACCAGTGACTTAAGTTCGTTGGAGCAGAAGCCATGAAAGTATGTATAGAACAGACAGAGAGAAGCCACATCCCGTCGGTGGGGGAGTGACTGGAGTCGAGCCGCCAAGTCGGTACCTATCACATTGGTGATTCTCCTTTGGAGCCTACAATATTTTGATGCAAGATCTTTGGAAATTATTTTGTTTCGTATTGACTTAGCAAGAAGGTCGATAAGTTCGTTCTGAATGCGGTTGCTGAGATAATGAGCACTCAGTTCGGGGCTCTTAGCGCGTCTGACATGGTCAGACAAGACAGGATCATATTTTACTATTGGCTTCACATTCCCGGAAAAATTTCTATTTCTGGTGTCACCGAGCTTTTCATTTGTACCACGGATGGTCAAATTTCTCTCAGCCAAAAACTGAATTATATTAATGAAGCGAAATAAAACTGCCCTCTAGTATGTCTGCTCTTCCTGAATCAGTTTACTTGATTGTAAGTAAACAGGGTTGCCCGACCGTTTATCATGCCATACCATCATACACTCCTTTTCATGAGTTGATTGTTCATGTGTCTTCAGAGTTTTCGGCTCCACTGGTTACCAACTCGTAGGAACGAAAACAGGCCCCACGACTTTTGCTTTCACTACTGAACAAACGGCAGGCAAAACAGAAAACTCGGTCAGCAGACTTCGGGTAGACAAGCCAAGAACGACGAACAGTTTCGTTATTTTCCAGTGTCAAATAATAGTTCTTTTCTGAAACTTCCCGCGATGGGTTTTTTCAGGTTTAATGGGAGATCATAATCCGTCAACTGAACTGAACCCTTCGAAACCAAATCAATACGCTGTGTTTCACTTAATTCTCTCCAATCAGCAGGATCATCAGAGATACGACAAGGCAAAACATACCTTGGATCAGTCTGCTCGAACGTTGACTGGGTCGGCTGTTGCTCATCTGGTACTGCACTTCCATGCTCAGAATCAGAAACGGATTGTGTGTTAACGTAAAGGGTTATCACGTACGTTTGCGAGCTGGTGGATGAAAAAAATTCAGATATCCTGTGAGTCTTTTCTACAGTATTTGCTATTCTCTGTAATTTCAACTTCCTTTTCTAGGCTCCACTGAATTCTTGAGCACGTTTCATTTTAGATTAGACTCAGTAATCAATAATTATCAAAATAAAATTAATCAAAACAAAATAACCTGCTATCGGAAATGGAAACGAGCGAGTGGTCTCTGATTAACGCTGTTAAACAAATGTTACAGATACCACAGATAACAAAGTGTTTGACAAAAGTGTACCGTCACTGATTTTACAGACCGAGTGTATAATTGAGGTATGTATATATAATTCCAATCTCTAGGTAAAAAAGAACGGTGTGTGTCAAAAAAGTATGTACAGGAACGGAACGTAAATTTGCAAATAGGGTTTCAAATAGCAATGTACGGTGTACATATGTATATGTGACCAAAGATTTTCATTGAATATTCAAATAAACAGTAATAAGAAAAAAAAAGCTTCGTTATTGGCAAAAAGGGCGTCTAGTTCCAATATTTAGTCTTTCATTTGTTTCTTAAGACACATTTTACATTTCTTTAAAATAGAGTTAAGAAAAGAAAAATCCACTTACAATTATGTTGAAGCCAAATTTTCTTTTGTTTTTCAGTTTTTAGTCCGAAAGAAGTTGACTCTACCAGAATGAAAATTTATCTGTTTCAATAATAACCAAACATTTTTTTTAAGTAGTTTGATTTTATTTCGAATTCCAGTTGCATTGCTTGCATTCACTTACGCACAAATACCTTTGGGAAAGGTATTAATCCGTCTCTTCCCTCCAGTTACGGGTTAAATAATAAAACAGATTGGATTGTATAGCCTTGGCTGGCAACCAGCCTATCGCAGAAAGCAATGTCAACCTAATGCGGGATAATCTTCTGCCCAGTCAGTCATGGGCGATCATGTCTGGAAAGCGTGTATCACATATGGAACTTCACTGACATTATTTAACTGATTTTATGGCATTCTGTCTACGCAACCACCACCCTTTATATCTTTTGAACATTATTTTCACTACCAGTTCAGAAACATGTAAAATGAAAGACAAAAAAAAAAAAAAAAAAAACTAAGAACTGACATCAATGTCTTAGATTTACTCACATAGGTATGAAAAACTTTGAAATCAAGTAGATGCTCATAAAAACTAAGAGGAGAGTTTAACTTGTGATATACTTAATGACCGGTCTAAATTGATCAACATCAGACAGAGCTTTTGTGTGTGTGTGTGTGTGTGTGTGTGTGTGTGTGTGTGTGTGTGTGTGTGTGTGAGAGAGAGAGAGAGAGAGAGGGGGGGGGGAGAGAGAGAGTGTTACCGACAAAAACGTTATTTCAATCATTTAATCAAAAGCGTGACATACGTAGGTAGGTAGGTAGGTAGGTAGGTAGGTAGGTAGGTAGGTAGGTAGGTAGGTACTACAATATTAATATATAGATCACTGCCTTGCCCAGTTAGTGCAAGTTGTTTATATTAGGATCGGGCCTTACGATACATGCTTTTTCAAAATCTCAAGTTGCCTGGCGCCAAGGTTGATATTTCTTGTTTATAAATTTCGCAGACTGTCAGAGTCGCTAGATATTCTTAAACGTTTTATGATATCCTGAAAGTTAGAATATACATGTTATGTTCTTGTATGTATGTTGAAAAGAATATCTATAATCTACAAGGTAACCCAAACGGTTCTGTCTGTTTTTTGATTAGTCATTGAATGAAGTTGAAATATATACGAAATACGTGTAGCAATTGTTTCCAAATTCGGACAGCCGGAAGTAGAAACATCAGACGTTATAAAAAATATGCGCACTGTGCCTGGTCATCAGTTATAAGCCGGACAACTGTGAGAAAGATGGAAGTGTCTAGAGATCTCGTTCGGGGCTATTTGCTTTACGACTTCAAAGTGGGCTTATCAGCAGCTGCATCAAGTCGCCGCATATGTCAAGCGTTTGAGGATAGTGCTGTGGATGAACGTACTGCAAGGCGTTGGTTTAGAAAATTCAAGTCGAGAGATTTGTCTCTCCATGCTGAGCCTCGCAGTGGGCGACCACAGGTCTTAAATAACGGAGTCCTGAAGGCGGCCATTGAAGAGAACAGTAGTCTAACGTGGAGTGAACTTGCAAGACAGTTCAACGTTTCCGATGATACAGCTAGACTTCACCTGCACCGCCTAGGTAAGACGTACAAACTGAGCAAGTGGGTTCCGCAAACGCTGTTGGAGATAACACAAGGGACAACGAGTGGCAGCCTGCATATCGCTGCTTTCTCGCCACCGTACCGTATCTTTATTCAATCGTGTGCTTACCTATGATGAAAAGTGGGTACTGTACGAAACTCCCAAGCGTTCCAGACATTGGTTGTCTCCTCAGGATGCTGTCCCTCACGCCGCAAGATCGCCTATGCACCCACGCAAGATTATGCTTTGTGTCTGGTGGACAGGTTGTCAAGTGGTTCATTATGGAGACCTATACTCGCAGAAATTGAAACGTGTGCAACAGGCATTGCGCCAGAAGGAGCCAGCACTGGTGAATCCCAAAAGTGTGCTTTTCCTCCATGACAAAGCTAGGCCGCATGTCACGCGAGTGGTCATCAATACCATACAGCAACTTGGGTTGGAGACTTTGTGCCATCCACCTTATTCACCCGGCCTTGCGCCATCCGATTACCACCTCTTCCATTCCCTGAATAATCATCTTCGTGGGAAATCCATTCACCAATGAAGCAGGCTTGCGCAAAGCCTTCACGGACTTCTTTGCATCACCACCTTCTGAGTTCTACCACAAGGGCATTGAACAGTTGGAGACATGTTGGCAGAAAGTGCTGGATGCCGATGGCAATTACTTCGAAGACTAAGAAGTTACACATACTGTGAAGCGTTTTCTTTTCTTCCTTTAAAAACGGACAGAACTTTTTGGGATACCTTGTATTTCACTCTCAAGTTCATTTTTTTTTTAATTACGAATGATTTGCGGCCTCTTCGGGGCCGGAAGGCTTCTATCAAAGATCATATATATATATATATATATATATATATATATATAGATAGAGAGAGAGAGAGAGAGAGAGAGAGAGAGACGGGTTGATAGATGTCTGTTTCAACATACAAGTATGATAATAATTTTCCAGTTAATCCTAATAATTATTTTATTTCTTTTTCATTACAATAGATCTGCGGAGCTAAGGAGCCTTGAGGATTCCCGAGAACTTGCGACCCCTAGAGAACTTGCGACCCCCCTCCCCACCGCAATTTCGGGGTCTCTAAGCACAGCCCTATCTGTTGCTTCTATTCATTCTTCATGGAGATTGTTCAGCATTAGCTGCCATACAGATATGACTTAACACTTCAGTACCGTTTTCTTTGTTCCTAACGAAGTTTTTTTTATCTCTTAATATTCTGCTTAGCGTTTGGAATACATCTTTGGCTATCGCAATATGTCACACTTTCCATCTTTTGCTAATAAACTGCCTAGATATTTAAATTTTTGTGATTTTTGATTTTGGTATCCTCGATTTATAATTTGCATTTTGGGCTCATCTTTTTGCTAGCAAACATGCATTATGTCTTTTGCATTTTATGTTTAGTATTTTCTCGTTTTCCTTCACTATCTTCTGAAGGAGTGTTTGTAATTTTCTTCTGTATCTACTATCAACATTGTGTCATCTGCATAGCTTATGTTACTCAGATTGTGGCCGTCAGTAATGAATCCTGGTAGCACTTCTAATTGTCTCAGAATTGTAAACGATAGGAAATTAAGAATTAAAATCAACTTTTTCTTTACTTTTACAAAAATTCAGAATAGCATGTGAAATCCTGATTTTGTTAAATGGAAAAAGGGTTGACCACGTGCTTAAAGAAAAAAATCGAAACCGGATTTCGCGAGTAGATGTTAAATTGATATTCTGACCAATGGAAGTGATTTGCAAGACCATGAAGACTTCATGATTCAGTGCGAAAAATCTGAATGATTATAAAGGCTTTAATCATGTTAGAGTCAGATGGGAGCAGCGAGATGATACACTAAAATGCAACATGAGAAACTTCAGCCACGACCCGGACGTCAGGTCGCGTCGCATATTCGTTCTCTTTCTCCTTCTCTCTCGTGTGCTGATTCATTTTACTTCTTCTGCGTTCTCAACATTCCTACTCAACGATGACCTACACCCTATAAAGACTACTACGAACTTTACCTTTAACTTCTTAATAATATAATAGGTGTAACACAAAGCCGAATTAATGAACATTAGCCATCTCTCTATAGCTACAGAATCGCCTCGTGTATAGGATAAATAAACCCGGGGATACACCCTTTCCTATTTTTGTATATCTGCTGAACTCATTTTCTATCCGTATGAAAGTGGTTTGCTGTCAGTATAGGTTTCTAGATCATTCTTGATTATTATAATATCCTCCCTAAATGTGTCAAGGCTTCTTCTTTTTCTTCTATGTGCCCTGTCCCTTCAGGACGTAGGCGATCATGGATCTCCACGTCTTCCTATCCCTTGTGGCTCTTAGTATGTTTGCTCCTGTTGCTCCTGGCAACCCCCGTTGACTCTGCAGATATGTTATCCGCTGCCTTCCTCTGTCTCTCCTTCCTTCTATCTGACCAGTCAGTATCAGGTTCTCCAGGCTCTCCTTCCTCATTGCATGTCCCAGGAACTTCAGTTGTCTCTTCCTGATGCTCAGCATCAATTTCCTTTTTGTTGCCATTCTTTCTAACACTTCGTCGTTGCTTGTATGCTCAGTCCACGATATCCGTAGCATCCTTCTGTAGAACCACATTTCGGCCGCTTCCAGTTTTTTCCTCATTTTCGATGATATTGTCCAGCATTCACAGCCGTACTGAAGAACTGACATCACGTAGCAGTCTAGCACTCTTTTCTTCGTTTCTATTGAGATCTTCCTGTGTGTTAGTATTTTGCTCATCTTCTGGAACGCGTCCTTTGCCATGCCAATTCGCCTTCGGATCTCCGTGTCGCACTTTCCATCTCCTGTTAGAACACTTCCTAGGTACTTAAATTCTTGGACTTGTTTGATTCTGTTATCCCCCACCTGTATTTGGCATTTTGGGTTGTATCTTTTGCTGATGACCATGCACTCAGTTTTCTTAAAGTTTATTTGTAGTCCCTTCTTGTCACTCTCCACTGCTACTTTCTGTATGAGATCTTGCAGTTTCCTTTCCGTGTCCGCAATCAGTACTGTATCGTCCGCGTATCTTATGTTGTTCAGGTTGTGGCCTCCAATAATAAATCCTGGTGTGTCATCTAGGGTCCTCAAAGGTGTCAAGGCTACTAAGCAGTTATGCTAAAAAAAACAAAAAAAAAACAAACATTAAACTAAGAACTCGATCTATTCTCTTGAATAGCCGCGTCACGTCTAGATTTTCATATGGATGTCATGCATGGAGTCTAACTCGGCCAGACGTGCCTGTCAGCTGTATACAGTCATTTTATTAGATCAATGATTAAAAATACTAATATTGGTAAAAATTTACGGATTGGCTTCTGTAGCCTAATCGATAATGTTAAACGGACTGTGAGCTAAAATCTTGAATTTACAAAGAATATATTGCAAAAGAGCTAACGGAGAAAACATTTGTAATTTTGGCTGTTAAAAATTCGTTCGTTCGTTTTGTTTTACGGCATATCAACCTCAATGGGTTATTTAATGGCGACAAAATTTTTACAATAGATTTGTATAAATAGAATATGTATTCTTTGTAAGAAATCAGTTTGTAGATCAGGTTTTGGGTTTATTTTGTTTTATGGCATATCAACCTCAATGGCTTATTTAATGGCGACAAGATTTTTACAAAAGAGTTGTGTAAATAGAATATGTATTCTTTCTAAGAAATCAGTTTGTATTTGAGGTTTTTTCGTTTATTTTGTTTTACGGCATATCAACCTCAATGGCTTATTTAATGTCAGCCATATTTTTTGAATAGATCATATAATTCTGCTTGTTCCTTCCTTAGTTAGTTAGTTACTTAGTTCGTCCGTTCGTTCGTTACTCCACTAAAGAAAGATAACACACTTACTCTCTACACGAGCTTCTCCTTTCCCTCTATCTTTTTATAATCTATTTATAAACGCTACTCTCCTCAGCCTTTATCTCACCTTTGCCAAACAGAAGGGTAGTAAAGAGTAAGAAAGTAGGAAGAGAGAGCCTATAGCATTACCGTAGCAGTAGCAGTCTAAGCTGTGTGTATATTTGTGTGCACTGTACAATATAGTAAAAATAGGAAGGTTTGATGTCGTATCCCGAGACCTAATAACAAATTTTCTGGCCTCTACACCCTTGGCCATTACTCAGTTGGTCTTTTCTGTTTACAGTGGACACAGAAGCCTTTAAAGTAACTTTAATTATTTTAAAAAAATTTAAATCCATTCTAACATTTTCGAAATTTTTTCAGAAAGTTTTGTTATGATTTGAGTTAACGGCTAAAGAAACGTTACGACTGTTTTACAATGGAAACGTAATGATTGAATCACCCACTTTTTTTCGTCGACAAACACATTAATTTGGAAATTCTCGCAAAAATCAAATAATTTTTGGATTTTAATGAAACTATCAGTACTAATTTACAAATGAATTAAATTATTTTTTAAATTATTATTTTTTTAAAATCTTGATAAAAATGTTTGCAATGGACATAGGAGCCATGAATTTTTAATAATAAAAAAACGTTTTCTCTTTCAAAATCTCTCACAAAATAGCGTACAGTATTTTGGTTATGGTCTGTGCACACGCCGCTTAATATAAGATTACAGTAAAGTAGCTTCTATGGACATTACTTTTATAGATATTTTAATAAAATTACGCTGTGTTATCGTTAATTTATTATCGAAAATCTCTATGTTTGAAGACGTTACTATCATTTGTATTATGATAAAGTAAAATTTTTCCAGGAAATCATAATTATCCTTCCGTGTAAATTCCACAGGTTCCGCTAGTTTTTATAAATAGAATATGTATTTCTTTTTGTGGTCTGTTATCAACACTGTCTCATCTGCATATCTCTTATATTTGACGGCCGCTATTTTACCTTAAACGATAAAAGTCTCCTTCGAGCTGGCCGACGTCAAATTTGCCGCTCGGATACCAGTTATTCCCGAACAAACAGTAGACATTTCCTTGAAAAAAAAATAAAAAAAAAAATAAAAATAAAAAGACTAAAACAGGTAGAATTAAAATAGGTGGGTTAAACAGATTGCGAACGTGTCACGTGGTCAGGTGAACCGGTGTATTTTAGTCAGGCCGACGGCCGAAATTGCTGGAATGTTTCGAACATCTCTGGGGAAATCAGAGACAGACTTTCATTCCAAACAAGAATCTGGAGAGGATAAAAACATCGCAATGTCCCTCACACCTCTCTCTTTACGAAAACACACACACATGCACACACACATGCACAAAAACACGCGCGAGCGCACACACACACACACACACACACACACACACACATATATATATATATATATATATATATGATCATCCATGATACCTGCACATATGCATAGATGCTTATGTATGAAAATATACAAGAATTATGAGTGCGCATACATTGTACATATAGTTAACCAAAAATCACCGGCTTTATAAGCACTTATATAAAAATCTCCTGAGGAGTACATGCATATCTATCTATCTATCTATCTATCTATCTATCTATCTATCTATCTATCTATACTTACATCTGTCCATATCATTTTTCTGTTTCTATTTCTTTCTCTGTATCTGTGGGTGTGGGTGGTGTGAGTGTGCATATCCATAAATATCACATATATACGAAATACATCGAAATGTATCACATACAAACACAGTCGTATAAACATGTAAAGCTGCTTGTATGCATGTGCACACACACACACACACACACACACACACACACACACACACATATATATATATATATAAATATATATATATATATAGGGTGTCCATAAAGTTCGTGTGCACTTTTAAAAAATTATAACTTTATTTGTATTTGCGATAGAAATAATTTGTAAAAAGGTTTATAAAGAAGTAAATCTATATTTTTTTAAAGGTTTTATTGAAATGTTATTTAAGTTTTCACATGTCCTCCATCATTAGCAATACAAAGGGTAATACGATTTTGCAGTTCGCGGAAAACATTTGCCAACTGATTTACAGCTGAAATCACATTAGTTATTTTAGCTTTTAAATCTTCTAATGAACTAGGTTTGGCTGCATACGCAATTGTTTTCACATGTCCCCATAAAAATAAATCTGATGGAGTCAAATCTGGCGAACGTGGAGGCCAATAAAATGGTCCACCACTTCCGATCTAGTAACTGTCTAACACGCAGAGCAAAGTGACGAGGGATCTCCATCTTGTTGAAACACTGTATTATCTTTCTTTCAAGTTTAATTGTTCAAGCTGCAGAATAAAGTAATTCTGCAGAATATCTAAATAGCTGCACACCGAATTCATGGATACCCTATATATATATATATATATATAGTCATCCGCAGACAGATCTGTTTCGCTGTATCACAGCTCATCAGTACGATTAGACATCCGATTGCTTTTTAACCCAGGATTGAAACCCGACTGAAATGGCGTCAGTCAGCGATTCTACCTCTGAGCTATGGGCGCTCGGTAGAAGGCAGACTTTTAGCGTGTGTATCATACGCCAATGGCCAGAGTGCTCTAATTCATTACTGAATGAGCGATGTCTAGATGCTAGAGTAGCTAAAACCACAAATATTTCACAGTAATTGATGCACAGACAAATGCGTAGCTGTGAGATATATTTCTTAATATTTCGATGTGTGTGTGTGTGCGCGTGCGCGCGCTAAAAATCATGTCCAGCCTGTACAGGGCCAATAAACCACTTTGAGATTGTTGCCTCGGTGTCTCTGCATATGCAAAGCGAACAAAATGCAACAATGAACTTAATGTTCTAGTCTTTCAACGTCTTCTTATAACGATATATCAAACTAAATCCACCTTAGTAAAAGTTTTGGACGCCCGCCTCATCCTAGGATAATTGTTAATTAGACTGGTTGACTCTTGCTACCGAGTATCAACTACTGCTCAATGGTAGCTGAAAACCCACCTTAATAACTGGCTACAGCAGTGGGTAACTATTAACTTAGAGAATTGAATTAAAGGTGGGGGTAACTGCATCCGATTCTGAACTGGAGTCGTACATGGAATGAGACTTATACACCCCAGGGATTAAAATAAAGGGTTAGGGTCGAAATTTGTAGCACCTGAAGAAGGCCGGAGCGTACAACGGCCGAAACGTCGTCCATGTCAATAAAGATGAGAAAATAAGTGCAAATAATGTATTGAAATTTATTTCACTAGAAAGTATCGAATTCAATCCATATACATAATTTTTGAAATTATTATATATATTATTTTTGAAATACCATCAAATCTGAAACACCATGTATTCTTATTAAAAGAGTTGACAGTTGATAGATTAGCTATCCAAGCCTTTAATAAGTTTTTTTTGTTCAATCTATCAACTCAATTTCACTTGCAGTTTTAACTTTACAGTAGTACACAGGATTCAAATAACTTTTTATAAATGGTAAATATATATTTGATGTACTTAAGTTGCGTGAATTTTTATCTTTATTTTGACAAAATAAAAGATAATTAATTGAATTAAATTATATATATATATATATATATATATATATATATATATATTTGAAATTATTACCAAGATTGTTCCTGAGAACATTACGACAGTAGGAAGTTAAAACCTTACTAGGTGACCTGATACCAAAATTAAGCTATTCTTCATAAATACATTAATTTTATTTATTTTAATGATTTTTAATACAACTCAGGAGGTTATTAAGAGGAATATGTACATTGTATTTTCTGTGTTTGTCATGCTAAAATGAACAAATTCATCAGCTATGTCTATTAAAAAAATTATATTAATATTTATAAACTTTATATTTATGACTAATTGATTAATATATAATTATTATAAGCGATCACGACTCTTCAAAATGCCTCTCCTCCGTAGCGTTTAATAATTTTTTCTTTTGTTTCCTCTCCTAAACCTTGTTCTGTCAGCCATTTACTGAATCTCACTAAGTTATGCGTTTTTCTTTGTTCTTATTGCCTTTAATCTTTCCTGTGAGTATCAGATTTTCTAATCTCCTTTCCTCATTTGGCCTAGAAATTTCATCCCTTCTTGATGTTAAGCATAATTTTCCTTTTCGTTTCCATTTTCTGTAAAATTTTGTCGTTGCTCACGTTTTCGGTTCATAACATTCTCAGCATCCTACTGTAGAACCACATTCCTGCTGAGGAGATTCTCCGGCGTGCACTGTAATACGGAAGGACTGATATTACACAACATGTCAGTATTCTTTTCTTTGTAGCTAACTTTGTCGATATTAGTGGTGTGAATTCACCGTAAAAAAAACTTTTACAGTTAAGTCGGTTTTCGTGTGGAAGTCGTTCGCATACTCATCATCATCATCATTCTGCGGCCCCGGCCGAGATTCAAAATCTTGTCAGTAGCTGAATACTTGATGCTTCGCTAGAGCTACTAAGGGTGTTTTTATCCTGACATCATCACTAGATGGGTTGCCTACCACGGCTTAAGAGAGGCCCATTCACTCTCATTGAGAGAAGGATATCCAGCGGCAGTTTCCCAACCTGGTATTTTTTACAACCTTGCGGTAAAAAACATATATTATACATAAACTACTGCTTGTAGCAAACAGTAATTTTTGAAAGAATTTTATTATTATTATCATTATTATAACGTCGGTAGCAACGCCTATTCCTCTTTGGCCATTAAAGATATTACATAAACTACTGCTTGTAGAAAACAGTAATTTTTGAAAGAATTTTATTATTATTATCATTATTATAACGTCGGTAGCAACGCCTATTCCTCTTTGGCCATTAAAGATATTACATAAACTACTGCTTGTAGAAAACAGTAATTTTTGAAAGAATTTTATTATTATTATCATTATTATAACGTCGGTAGCAACGCCTATTCCTCTTTGGCCATTAAAGATATTACATAAACTACTGCTTGTAGAAAACAGTAATTTTTGAAAGAATTTTATTATTATTATCATTATTATAACGTCGGTAGCAACGCCTATTCCTCTTTGGCCATTAAAGATATTACATAAACTACTGCTTGTAGAAAAAAATAATTTTTGAAAGGATTTTTTTTAAACGCTCGCAACAAAAAGCGTATATCTGCGTACCAAGGGTAGAAGGGTTCAGAGGCCAAGTAGGTACACATGAAAAATAAATATGTTGTTTTTTTAAAAGATTGATAAGCGAGAAAATTTCACTTGAAGAAGAAGAGAACGTCTTTGGTTCAAGTTTAATAAATGTATTTTTGGTTGTCGACGATGTTCTAAATTCTTGTTTTGAAATTAACCAAAATAAGTCTGGAAAATAACGTTCGGATTGAGGTGTGAACGCCAGGAAGAGGAGTAAAGACGTCGTAGAATTTGAAAGGAAATTCTTTGGCAAAATACATTGACTCCGCCTACAGGCACACTGTAGAGGTCTGGTCAACCTGTGTACCAATTTGTAGTAGACTGACCGTCGGGGTAGTGATTTTAATAGTGAAGAAAAGGTTGGTTGGCCAAACCACCACAATTATAAATAAAATAACTCAAGGCACAATGTAACGAGTAAAACAACATTGTATTAAGTAAGGTTCTTCTTCTTCTATGTGCCCTGTCCCTTCAGGACGTAGGCGATCATGGTTCTCCACGTCTCCCTATCCCTTGTAGCTCTTAGTATGTTTGCTCCTGTTACTCCTGGCAACCCCCGTTCCGTCATCCACCTGATCAGGCCCTGCAAATATGTTATCCGCTGCCTTCCTCTGTCTCTCTTTCCTTCTATCTGGCCAGTCAGTATCAGGTTCTCCAAGACCTCCTTCCTTATTGCGTGTCACAGGAACTTCAGTTCTCTCTTCCTGATGCTCAGTATTAATTTCCTTTTTGTTGCCATTCTTTCCAACACCTCATCGTTGCTTGCATGCTCAGTCCACGATATCCGCAGCATCCTTCTGTAGAACCACATTCCCGCTGCTTCCAGTTTTGTCCTCATTTTCGAGGATATTGTCCAGCATTCACTGCCGTATTGAAGAATTGACATCACATAGCAATCCAGCACTCTTTTCTTTGTTTCTAGTGACATTTTTCTGTGTTACTACTTTACTCAGCTTCTGGAACGCGTCCTTTGCCATGCCAATTCGCCTTCGTATCTCTGTGTCGCACTTTCCATCTCCTGTTAGAACACTTCCTAGGTATTTAAATTTTCTTTTTTTGAATTATTCACAAATTCAAGATGTCGTGAAAAGTGTTCTCTCTTATTCGTGAACATAATAAGACATGTATTGAAATGTTCTTATAGTCTAGAGAGAAACATTTATATATGTTTAATTGCTGAATGCAATTAGTAGTTTGTGTGAATTGGAAGAGACGAACGGTTCTCGGTCTTAAAGCTCCGAAAACATATTCCAACTGGTTAGACACGTGTGGAAATTAGTTTATATATTTCTTGATAAACGCGGGAAAAAAGAAAGCTTCATGTGCAGTCCTTATGTAGGTGTGTGTGGGTATATGCGAACGAACGTGTGTGCATGACGATGTATGTAGGTATGTACGTGCATGTAGAAGTGGTTCTACAACACAAATAAAGAGTATTGAGTTTTTAAAAAACAATAGAATGAAGCAGTGCAATCTGTTTCGCCTCAGTATTTTGTAAAATAGAGGTGGGTGAGCACAAAATGATAGGTACATACGCGCGGGGGAGGGGTCCGTTAAAAAGTACGCATGCGTAAAAATGGGAAGGGGTCAAAATATTTGAAATCTGTGCGTACGTACGTACGTACGTACTATGTGATAGATCTCATGGTTAGATTTTCCAGGTGCCCCAAGATTTTTCCTCACAAACAGAATCTTAACATAGACTTAAATGAAGAAGGGGAGGGTCATGTTCTTGATGTCAGTAAATTAATATTTTCTTGACGACCAGTCACGCCCTCCCCAATTGTGTGCGAGTTTCTGTTTTTTTTTTTCTCAAATTCATAAAACTGAAAAGATTCTGGCCAATGTTCAACCTTTTTTGCCGGAAATAAATAAAGATCCCTTGACACCGTTATTACTGTACACACTTTTGACTCCCTCGGCAATATTTGTTGTTTTAAAAAACGATTATAAAAATTTTAATAAAACCTAAACATATGAAAATGTATACATTTTCTTTATTCTTGAGAACTGACAGCAAAGATATTAAACACTATTTATTTATTATATTAATTATTTTACAAGAATAATTTTTATTTCTGTCTGAATTAGTGAGATGAGGAATCATCATTATTTACACTCTTTAATCAACACATGCATCTGTTTGTGATTCGGTGACATAGCGATATCGATGTGGTATAATGGGTATCGTCTCGGAACGAGAAATCGGAAAGCCAAGTTCAAATTCCAGTTGAATTCTTTGCATTCACATACGCGCAAATACTTGTATTAATCAGTCTCTTCTCCCCCCGGCTATGGGTTAAATAGCAGAACATATTGGTAACCAGTCTACCGCAGAAAGTAATGGCAAATTACTGTAGGAAAATCTTTTACCCGGTCAGTCATATCTCGAAAGAGACATGATCGCCCAACCGTGTATCACGTATGGCATTTAACAGACAGGTGATTGAGTTCCATGCTTATATTGAGCAGTGTGTAGTTGAACGGGCGAACAAGTATTAAAAAATAACTTTACGATATTCCTAGATATGAGCAATAGAACAAGAACAGTCTACAGTCGGAGATTAAATAATGGGTGCAGTTCAGAATTCCCTGTAGGTTACTCAGACCAATATCCACCTGAGGAATTCCGGAGGAGACAGCGGCCAAAACGTTGTGATAACAACAACAAAGATGAGGACAACAGTCAGTTTAGTGCCATACGTGATGCACACTTTGGGCGATCATGTCTCGAAAGAAACATGACTGACTGGGCAGAAGGTCATCCAGCAGTAGGTTGGCATTACTTTCTGCGGTAGACTGGTTGCAAGCAAAGGCTATAGAACCCAATCTGTCCTGTTATTTAGCCCATAACTGGAGGGAAGAGACGGATTGATACCTTTCCCAAAGGTATTTGTGCGTAAGTGAATGCGAGGAATTCAACTGGAATTCGAACTCGGCTCCCCGATTTCTCATTTCGAGCCGATAACCAGTGTGCCACAACGCACAGTTTGAATATAAATAATGTAAATAAGAATAGTTTTTGTCCATATTTCTGAGATGAGGTCTTCTAATTATTCACCTTATTCGGACTATTGTCCCCATCTTTGTTGCCATATTTACAACATTTCGAATGACTTTCTTCGGGTAATTGGAATATTTAACTGAACCCTTTATTTTGATCATTGGGTAGATTGTTCTTGTTCCATGAGTCATGATACTTCCGGATGTCTTAGTTATCGTCACTTAACTCTAAGTTTTTTTGTTCACCACTGCTATAGAAGGGTATTGAACTCACAGCTCTTCGTGTCAAGTTACTGGATCCAACTTATGCCTTCATTGTTTCAGGATGAACTTTCTGGTAATTGTTCAATCCACTCCTCAGAAGATTTGAGCATTTAAATCTGAAGAGTGGGTTGAACAATTACCAAAAATTTAATCTACAAAACACTTGAGTCGAAATGCAGATGACGCTGAATATAACAACTGGTTAAATGGTATATTCCAATTATCTATATTAATCCTAATAATGTTCTGCGTTTGATATTGAGTACTTTATTGTAAAGACTGCTTGCCTTAAATGTCCGTTCTTTCCGATTTACTCTATTTCTGGTTTTATACTATCTTTGTTATCATTATTTACAATTTATATTTATATGAAACTATAAATCAACTATACACTGCGTGCCAGAATTATATGCAAATTGATTTTTTGTTTTAACTCCGACAGTTATATACAAGAAATAAAGAAAAGATAATAGAATTTTCTCCTTTCTCCAGGCAATAAAAAAAACGCCTGGTTACGGGTAAAGTGACAGGGCTATAAAAACATCCGATGGCCTTCACATGAAGCTTTATTAAGATAAAAAGATTTAAAAAAAAAAAATACGTCGTTGGAGGCTGACTACAGACGGGATGTCTGCGGGATGTTTACACATCAAAGGAAGCAAAATTTAAGTACCTTGAAATTTTGGACTTACAGTTACCAATGCTTATCTTTTGTTTTAAGCCGGTGGTCTTTAGTGGACTTCCGATTATTTCAATATAAATACAAGTGATTTTTCCGAGCTGATCAGTTCAGCTCAGTTCATCAGGCGTGTGCTTGAAGTAGCTACGTGTGTCAGGCACACTGAAGAAGGGAAACTCCGTTCGTTTGAGTCGGTCGGTTCGGCATTTGATCTCCATTAGAGTTAGAGCTGAGTGTCACATCGCCTGCCCCAAGTGCAAGACTAACTCTGAACGAAATAAAGCATAGATTTAACTCATCTAAGTTGTAGAAGTTTGTTCCTTCAATAGTTTATCTTGTACCCCCAGCTTGAGACTTTGGCAATATCACAGCGTGGAGAACGGCTGCCGGAGAAATTGTTCGGACCTCCACTGGAGTGTTACAATATTAAGAGATACAGGAAGATGTGGAGATCCATCAAACATCAAAGAAGAAAGTTGATAAACAAAAACAAATTATTCAGGAATCCACCTAACAGTCTCACTATTTGTTGGAAATATCTTTATATTATTTGAATTTGAACAATTCAACCCTTTGGGAAGGGCTGATAAGAATTTCTGTTCTGTACCAACTACCAGAAAACATGAACCAGAATCTTCATAGACTAAGACAGTGAAAGTCCTGATTATCTTTGAGAAGTTAACCAGATTACAAGTTTTTCAAGCTTACAGTCCAATTAAAGAAGTTAATATCAATATTTAAAGCAGTAACCATTTAGGAATTTCATATCAGTCAGTTAAGAGCAACCTCATCTCGAAAGAGACATGACTGACTGGGCAGAGAATTATCCTGCAGTTGGTTGCCATTACTTTCTGCAGTAGACTGGTTGCCAGCCAAGGCTATAAACTGGAGGGAAGAGGCAGGTTAGTACCTTTCCAATTTAACATGTAAGTGAATGCAAGGAATTCAACTTGAATTTGAACTTGGCTTCCTAATTTTCTGTTCCAAGCTGATATTCACTGCACCACAAAGCACAAAGAAGTTAATATCAATATGTAAATGAGTAACTATTTAGGAATCTCAGACTTTATATGAATTGTGGACATGAGCTAGACTACAAAAACTGCTGCTGAAAATTTCTGCTTGACCCAAGTCAATCAAGAATCTGATTTCAGGAAGTGGATTTGACTTAAGAAATTTCCAGCATCTCATGGTAAGCAGAAGACAGACCATAAAGACAACATTGATTTTAACAAAATTTGATAGCATATCAAGTAAATGTGTGTTTGGGTGCAATGGATAGTGGCCCAGAATGAGAAATTGGAGAGCTGAGTTTCAGTTCCAGTTGCATTCACTTATGCACAAAGATCTTTAGGAAAGGCATTAATCCATCACTTTTCCCTCCACCCATGGATTCAATAGCAGGTTCTTTAGCTTTGGTTCACAACCAGTCTACTGGAAAAAAAAAAAAATTATATATATATATATATTTATATATATATATAGGCAAGAAAATCCTCTGCCTGGTCATCATGAATCAAAAGAGGCATGATTGCCTAAGCATGTATCAAAGTATTGCACTTAACTGATGATCAAGTAAACAGAAACAGCATTATTAAAGAGTTGACTTCAACATGCTGGCTTAATTTTGTTTTAGAACTGAACTACATATTTCATTATAATGATAAAGGCTTATGTAAAACCAACCATGCCATTTAGGGAGAACTGTTAACAAGGGAAAATGGAGAGTGCCCTAAAATGTTTCCTTATCCTGGACTGGTTGCCAAACAAGATAAGAGAACCTCGCCTGCTCAGCTGTTTAACATCTGGGTGGGTGAAAATTCATACATTTCCTCAAGAGTCATTTGTGTAAAAGTGAATGCATTGTCCCTGTTCCTCCACCCCATTGTCCACACCAATACACATTTCAAGGAGTGGTGTGAATACACATCTATAGTCACATCTTGAGTAGAGCAGTTCCCATATTGACATTCATCTTTAATATGTACCAACTTTGTGCATACACACATGTAGAGGCATGTGTGCTCTCTAATATTACATAATTATTTTATTTAAATATTATTTAAACAATAGTTACTTGGTTTGCATAGCACCAGTATATCTTATACCATAATTACTTTATTCAAATTTTAACCTAAACAATTTATCCCCTTTAAATACAGTAAAAAAAAAAAAAAAAAAAAAATAATAATTACAATAACCTAAACTTTGACCTGCTGTCAAAAACTAATGTCAACACATTTGAATAATATATGTTCCTGGCATGTATCTTTCCCAGACAAATAAAGTGCCATCAATTTCTGTCATGCAACCTAAATGTTCAACTTCATAGATCAACAGACACACCTATAATCATATTAACTTCTTCCAACCATCCCTAATGAACCAGAAGTTCTGAAACATGAAGTTTTTTGTATTGAAATAATGCTTTTATAAACCATTATAACACACACAAAGTTCCCAAGGTTAACAAAAAAAGGTAACAAACTTCAAACATGGCATGACTGCCAATCGTGCACAGGGGGTTTGTGTAAGAAAAAACAAGGTACAGGGGATGCCAAAGAAAGGATAAGAAGGATGGGTAGGAGACAGATGGCATGTGATATTGCATTTAAACATTTGTTTAGAGATTGTAGCCCATCACGGAAGCAAGCAAACAGAATGGGAAGTGGGAGTAAATAAACTGTTAGAGTAGAAGAGACTGTTACGTTAACTATTCTTCACCTTGGGGTTCTTGACAAAATCCAACGGACAATCTGTAATGTAACTGATACCGACTTAGCAGTTCAAATGCATTGGCTTCTTTGTGCCTCTTCTATAAATACTTTTACAGCTTCTGCTCCGATGAACTTAGATCACTGGTACCCCCTAGGTATAAATTTACATAAGCTACTAGATTAGCAACTAGGTCCCACCCTTTTGCAGTGAAACCAATGAAGTGTAACTGCAATTTCTACTCTAACAGCTTCTTTTCACGCACTGTGGAATTCTCTTCCATATACTTGCTTCCCCAACCACTACAATCTCCAGGAATTTAAATGTAAGGTCAATAGACACATCTTATCACACTAACTCGCTTCCATTCTCACAAGCTCTTTTTCCATCTACTCCACTCACATCCTCGATATCCTCATCTGTCTATTACCCTCCTCCTGACATTCCCTATAACTGACCCCCCTTTCTCATCACTTTCCCCTATGTAACCCCTTGCACAACAGTGGCAGTAGAATGCCTTGCTTGGGGTGAGATGATTTTAAAAAAACCACTACACTGACAAAACTAAAAATAATTTTAGCTATAAATAATCTGCAAATGGTCGATAAACCTTAGAAAACAAATCAACCATTCAGGGTTTCCAAAGAGGAGTAAAAAAAAAATTTCCAGGATTGAATTCCCCCACCCTTAAAATTACTGTATTTGACAATTTTAGAAAAAAAACTTATTTTCAAACTTCACTGCATCTTACATGTCACAAGTAGGTTTGAAATTCTCAATAGTCAGCCAATTTAGATAAATAGCAACTACTTTTAGCTTAGACATAGCACAAGTCTGGGAATGGGTGAAGCAAGCTTGGAATAAAAATAGACCAAAAATTGTGATGTGACACAATAATTAGGCGTATATTAAGGTGCTTTGTAAAATATGTATTTTATTATAATAGATTAAAACAGAAATGGTTAAGAATAGAAAACAGATTAAAAACATGTTTTGTTCTAACAAAAGTGAAAAAGAAGAGAAAAAATAAACGCTTTTTCTTTTATGAGGAAAATTGTGGAAGAGACAAGGGTATCAGATTACTGTTTTAAATCCTATCACTCTTCAGGTAAATATTTGACTCAGTGATTTAATGTTATAAAGAGATAAAGTTCAGGAAATAGAGTTCGGGAGGTGGGTTTTCGAATGACCAGGTCAAAGGCTGTCTTTTACTGTATCTTGACCACACATTAAGAATTTTCCGGAGGAAGCTTTATTAAGATAAAAAAAAAAAAAAAAAAAAAAAAGATAACTGAAATTTCGGACTTACAGTCACCAATGTTTATCACCGGTGGTCTAAAGCATTTCCGGATCAATTTTAAATAAATTCAGGTAATTTTTCCGAGTCAGATCAGTAGAGTAGAGTGAGAGAGTCAGTTAAGTGAGTCAGTCAGTTGAGTGAAGTGAACCTCCGTTCGTCTTGTTTCAGTTAGTTCGGATTTGTTGATCTCCATTAATTAGAGTTAGAGCTGTGTGTCACATTCGCCTGCCCCAACCGAAAGGCTAACTCTAAATGAAATAAAGCATCCTTTCATCTCATCCAAGTTGTGGAAGTTCGTTCCTTATATTTTAATCTTGTACCCTCAGGTTGAGGCTCCCACAATTTCAACAAACATCACAGCGTGGAGAACGGTTGCCGGAGAAAATTGTTCGGACGAGTCCGTTGGGGTGTTACATTTGGTGCCGTGACTGCAAAATTTGGAACCCATGGAAGTGCCACTGGATGCTAAGTTTGGATTTCAACGAACCGACGCAATTGGACGAGACAGGATGAATGGAGAAAAGGAAATCGAAGAAAGAACTATTCTCACAGTCAAATTCTGATTGCTTGGTGTAAGCTTCAGGGGAAGAAAAAGAAGAAAAAAAAAACAAGAAAGGAAAGGGAACCCGTTATCAACAAGCACCGTAAGGTAAGCAGAATTATTTACTCCCTTTTTGTCTGTCCAAAATTCTCGCAGGCAGAAGAACGGTTGCCACTAACGGCCGTACAATTGAGAAAAGAAAAAAAAAGAAAAAAAGGGACAATGAATTGATTAAGAAAAAAAAGGTGTGAGTAATTTGAGAGAAAAAAGTATAAATTTTGAAAAGAAAGAAAAAGAAGAGAGACAGAGACTACTTAAACGGTCTAAATGGGTATTTAAAAAGAAAAAAAGAAGGAGAGGAATGAAAAAGGACTGTTTGAAAAGAAAAAGGGTTGATGAAAAAAATATTATTGAGAAAACAGAAAGAAACATTTTAGGAACATTTATTTACTTTTTTTTGTTGTTTTGGTAAAAAAAAAAAAAAAAAAAAAAAAAGGAATATGATAATGAGAAAAAGGTGTGTACAAAAAAAAAAAAAAAAAATGAATGAAAAAATAAGAGGAAGGGAAAGAGCAAGAAACAACTGTGCATGTAAAAAAAAAAAAAAAAATGAAGTGATTAAAAAAAGTATGTATTTTGAAAAGAAAGTAAAAGAAAAGAGATAGAAACAATGAAACGGTGTGAAAAAAAAAAAAAAAGAGAAGAATGAAAAAGGACTGTTTGAAAAAAAGGGTAAAAGAATAGTGTGCGTTATTAATTAAAAAAAAAAAAACTATTTGTGAAAAAAAATGAGAGAAAAACTAAATGAGTGTGTACAACAACAACAAAAACATGTTTTGAAAAAGAAAAAAATTGATGATGAAAAAAAAATTATTTTTAAGAAAAACAAAAAGAAACATCTTAGAAACATTTATTTACTTTTTTTTGGTTGTTTTTTTTTTTTTTAAAAAAAGATGAAAAAAAGTATTTTTGGGAAAAACAGAAAGAAGCGTTTTAGAAACATTGACTTTTTTTGTTGTTCTGTTTAAAAGAAAAAGGAAAATGGAATATGTTTGGTTGAAAAAGAGATTGATAATGAGAAAATAGATGTGTACGAAAAAAATGGAAAAAATAAGAGGAAGGGAGAGAGCAAGAAACAACTGTGCTTGTATAAAAAAGAAAAATGGATTGAAAAAAATGTGTGACTATTTTGCGATAAAAAGGTATGAATTTTGAAAAGAAAGTTAAAGAAAAAGAGAGATAGAAACAACGCAAACGGTGTGAAAAAAAAGAGAAGAATGAAAAAGGACTGTTTGAAAAAAAAAAAGGGGGGGGGGGGTAAAAGAATAGTGTGTGTTATTATGTTAAAAAAAAATGACAGAGAAAAAAACTGAGTGAGTGTGTACAACGACAAAAATGTTTTGAAAAAAATAAAAAATGATGGTGAAAAAAAAATTTTTTTTTTGAGAAAAAACATTTATTTACTTTTTTTTGTTGTTTTGTTTGAAAGAAAAAAGGATGATGATGATGATGAAAAAATATTTTTGAGAAAAACAGAAAGAAACATTTTAGGAACATTTATTTACTTTTTTTGTTGTTTTTGTTTAAAAGAAAAAAAAAGAAAGGGAAAATGGAATATGTTTTGAGAACTTTAAAAGAGACTGATAATGAGGAGCAGTTACATCGCTCCTATATTTATAGACTTTCTCAGAATTATGACTATTTTGTCAACTTGTGTTAGTTAATTTTTTTTTTTTAAATTTCTTTTCTTCTTTGGGAGAGAGGGTGGAAACACCCCTCTCTTGAATTTTTTGTGTAAACTATGGTTCAATCATTTTGTCGGGCACCATTGATCCCATTGGGAGGGGACGTCCTCAGCAAACTTCCATCATGACAAGGTTTCATGGGGGGGGGGGGGGGTGCAGGAAAGGCCCAGAGACTTATGGCTGGAAAATGGTAACAGGAGATGAATTAACGAAGAGTGGAGTCTCTACCAGGAATAGAAGGGAAGAAGTAAAGCGGAAAGCAAAACACTAAGTTGAAAAAGGTGTTCGTTAACGAAGAATTGACCCTCATACGTAGCAATAAACCAACTGCGTGGATTCATTGATGCCACCAGTTACGAAGACAAAAATTGAGGAATTGGTTGTTGAAATACAAAGAAATGGTATGGATTACTAAGAAATTTCATAATTGATGGTTGTGGAGAGGAGAATATCCCTGGGGAATCAAAATAATTTTTGTGGTGATGGCATGCTGACATGAAGAAGCATTGTGTCATGTTTTTTTTTGTTTGTTGTAATTTATTAACATAAATGACAAAATCCGTTGGGGGAGGTAATGTGACACGATAACTAGACGTATATTAAGGCGCTTTGTAAAATATGTATTTTATTATAATAGATTAAAATAGAAATGGTTAAGAATGACCAGGTCAAAGGCTGTCTTTTACTGTATCTTGACCAAACATTAAGAATTTTCCGGAGGAAGCTTTATTAAGATAAAAAAAAAAAAAAAAAGAAAAGATAACTGAAATTTCAGACTTACAGTCACCAATGTTTATCACCTGTGGTCTAAAGCATTTCTGGATCAATTTTAAATAAATTCAGGTAAGTTTTCTGAGTCAGATCAGTAGAGTAGAGTAGAGTGAGAGAGTCAGTCAGTTGAGTGAAGTAGAACCTCCGTCTTGTTTCGGTCAGTTCGGCTTTGTTGATCTCCATTAATTAGTTAGAGCTGTGTGTCACATTTGCCTGCCCCAACCGAAAAGGCTAACTCTAAACGGAATAAAGCATCCTTTCAACTCATCCAAGTTGTGGAAGTTCGTTCCTTATAGTTTAATCTTGTACCCCCAGCTTGAGGCTCCGACATTTTCAACAAACTCCCGGCAAACATCACAGCATGGAGAACGGCCGCCGGAGAAATTGTTCGGACCATCCACTGAGGTGTTACAGTGAAATCATAAGTGTGGCATTAGCAATGCCCTCAATGGAACAGATGACACATTATTTAATGACGATGATAGTAGTATTAAAAATGAGCATCAGTCTTGATAAAGACTAAAAATTTTAATGGTAAGTTGTTGTTTTGTTTAGTTATAAAGTTTTAATTATATTTTTTTTTTAATTGTGATTATGGCTTGTTTAACAAATTATACTTCATAAATATAGCTTTGGCTGTGCCATTTACTTGATTTGCCCTGCTGAAATTGGAGTGTCATATGCTGTAAAATATAAGCTCACAAATTTTCTAACACCTGGTCAAATGTCTATTTGTGTTGGTACATTTTCTAGCCATCTATGACAGAAATACAAAGTAAAGGGACATGGTCGCCATATAACTCAATACTTTATTATTTATATTTTTAATTACAAAAGCAAGATACATAAATTATTAGCCTGCAAACTTTAAAAACAAAATAAATTAAATTCAGGCCCAGAAGGCTGTCGATTTTCCAGGACTTCAACACGAGCCCTGATAATTCTAGTTGGATTTGTTAAGTTTTCAGCCAGTTTTTATCGCCATTCAACTATATACCTCAAAATATTTTCTAAAGGGCATAGCACGATGAAAAAGACTTGATAAAAACTAAAGTTTTGTCATTGGCTCAATGCTGCAGTAAAAAAGCTTTGAAAATTGTTGCTAAATCAATTGCCAAATTTGAACATAATTTTCATAACTTGTAAATAAGTGGTAGTGATATTCCAATAATCGATGAAGCCATATCAAAAGCAAACAAAACCTATATTAAAAAAAAGTTTGAAAATTTCAGGTGCTGTGTCAGGTAGGAAATTTGTTATTGGTGAACGACTTGCAATGCTTCATTTCATAACTAGGGTGTAAAAAAAAAAAATACAAACTTGGGTTGGATGAGCTGGGTCAGTGCTCTTAAGTCATAGTAAAATTTTAAGCGAGAAAGGGTCAACACCAGTATTTAAACTGAAATGTTGAGTACCGTTCGCAGCATTAGATCAAGTCAATGAAGATTTAGATAGACTTGATAAAAAAATTGACCATTCAAAAATGGGCAGTACCAGTAAAATTGGTGTTAGAGCTGTTTTGACTGGACCAAAAGAAATGTTTAGAGTCACATACAATTGTCAAAAGGAGTTTGAGAAAAAAAAAAAAACAAAAAAAAAACTATCAGATTTATGATTAGTGCAGATCTGAAAACAAATAGTCTCCAAATACTAATTACTATGGTAACTTGACAAAGCTATATATATATATATGTTTTGTTCATTCAAATTAGTTCTTAAAATACAACAAAGTATTTTGCTCATTAATTAACCTGAGACAAAAAAATGAAAGCTTGAAACATTTTTCATTTTTAGCTTAGATATCACACATTTTGTGGAGGTCCCTACACTGAACTGATATAATCATGGAGGTGTAACCAAAATACCAAACACCATTTGTAGTAGAAGAGAGAAAAAACCCCAAGGTAAAAAAAAAAAGACAAATGAAAAGGAACAAGAGAAAACTTGACTGTAACCATTGTCCATAGAGAAAGGGAAGATTAATATAGAATGAGCTAACCAGTCATCACCCCGTCAGAATATGACAAAGGAAATTAAAATATTGTATATACTTTGTTTCTGTTTGTCCCTTTTATCTTTTTTGCCCTAAATTCTGTACTTTGAGAACCTGATTATTTTGCAGAAAACTTATGCCACTTGACTGTTTTATTGTGTGTGCGCGCGCATCTATTCTTATTTGGTAATAAAAAGTAAAAGAAAACAACGACATATTTCTGAACCTTACTATTTGCAATATCCAATTAAAATAAACGACAATGAATATCTTAGTAGTCACAATTCAGCAAATTTATTCCATGAATAAAAAGTGACAAAAATCTATTTCAGCTTCTTTTTTGGGCGAAGATTGTTGCTATGACCACACTTCCTCTTACGGCAGTTGGTGGCACGTGGATGGAGACGAGCATAGCACCTGTGTAAAGGAAAGCAGAATAAATGAAGAAATATTTTAGGCAAGACAATGTATTGGCCAAGTGTTTGACCAATCCTGTTATTAACAGGAATATATATATATATATATATATATATAAAAATAAAATAAAAATATAATACAGATGGTCATCAGATTATGAGGAAGAAATGATAAAGAGTATAGAGGAAAAGAGAGAGTAAGGGGGGGGGGGGGAGAGAGAAAAAAAAGAAAAAAAAAAGGAAAAACTTACTTTCGACAAATCATCTTTTCACAATTGTACTTAGAGGCCAACATACGTAAACTGGGCTCAATTATACCACCAGGCAAGCGGAGCAACAAATGAAGTGTGGCTCCTGTAAAAAGAAAAATATATTTATTTAGCCTCTTTAGTAGAAAAGCAATCATAGACTATGCCCACCACCCAGACATTGAAGATATAAACGTTTACTTTTATAGAGAAAGAGAAGTATACAAAATCCATACCTGTGGACAGACCATATTCTGAAAGTTTGGTACTTTCATCAAGTTGTTTTCCACTATAGACAAGTCTTTGAAGATCTTGAGGGATTCCTGGAAAAAGAAAGGGATTTGATTTATACTGACAGAAAAAGAAAAAAGTTTACAGAAATATCATTGTCAAGTCTTCTAATTTAAAAAAAAAAAAAAAAATCTTTTTCTAAAGCTTTAGATAACTTAGTTATAGATGAAGGCAGTGGTAAGTAAGGAGGGACTCTTTTGAACAATAGTTAAGAACAAGAAATAAGGGTTTCCCCAATTCATCTCAACAGGCAAAGACAAGTACATTGTGCCATCCCATCAGTCAATTAAGAGCCATACATCAGGGGGTTTTCAAACAGTGGTCTGCATGGATAAGATATTGGGTGTGTGGATTAACTCATCATGTGAAATTCAAAGTAATTAAATTTAAGTTTGTTACATTTTGCACCAACATGCAGTATTCATTTATTTTATTTGAACACTTATGTCTAAAGTAAGCTTAAAACCAGTTTTTACTATGTTAATGCAAAACTATAAGCTATTTTTAGTAAAAATTTATGTATAAATTTCATAAGTGTTGAAAGTGGAAATATAAAGTGCTCCGTAAGTCAAAAAGCTCGAAAACCCCCGCCATACATGCTTTGGGTGATCATGACTGACTGAGCAGAAGATCATTCCACAGTAGGTTGCCAGCCAAGGCTAATAGAACCCAATCTATCCTATTATTTAACCCATAACCGGAGGGAAGAGATGGATTAATAACTTTCCCAAGGGCATTTGTGCATAAGTGAATGCAAAGAATTCAACTAAAATTTGAACTCAGCACCCTGATATGATGTTTTGAGTTGATATCCACTGCACCACAATGCACATCCCATATTTATCAATTAGTAAATGATAATTATCCCATTCAAACTCAAGACAGGAATTCTAGGAAACTATACACAAGCAGGATAGGCTAAACATTCAAAATTGTTCATTATATAAATAATGTATGTGCGTTGTGGTGTTGTGGATATCGGCTCGGAATGAGAAATCGGGGAGCTGAGTTCAAATTCCAGTTGATTTCATTGCATTTACTTACGCACAAATACCCTTGGGAAAGGTATTACTCCCTCTCTTCCTTCCAGTTATGGGTTAAATAACAGGACAGATTGGGTTCTGTAGCCTTGGCTGGCAACCTACTGCGGAATTTTATGAAAGATATTTAGTCAGTCAGTTAAGTGTCATACGTGAAACACACTTGGGCAATCATGTCTCGAAATAGACATGACCGACTGGGCAGAAGATTATCCCGCAGTAGGTTGCCATTACTTTCTGCTTCAGAATGATTGCCAGCCAAGGCTAGAGAACCCAGTCTGTTCTATTATTTAACCCTTAACTAGAGGGAAGAGATGAATTAATACCTTTCCAAAAAGTATTTGTGAGTAAGTGAATGCAAGGAATCCAACTGATATTCGAACTCGGCATCCTGATTTGTCAATATCCACAGCACCACATCTTCTGCCCAGTCAGTCATGTTTCTTTCGAGACATGATCGCCCAAGCGTGTTTTACGTATGGCACTTAACTGACTAATATACCCAAATAGTGCAAGTTTTACACACACACACACACACACAAAAAAAAAAGGGACTACACAGGTAATTTTTTTTTTTTTTTTTAACAGGGTATTAAATAGGTTTTAAGAGACTGGTTGTACTAATACAGGTACCCACACCCCCAGGAGTTACATTCAATTTTTACCAAATGTAACCTACCTGGGAAACATACATCACTGCCTTTGGGTAACCCTAACATTACAGTTGAGCACCTTTATATCAAATCTGGCAAGGATTCAATATCATTCTCTACATGTGCTGCTTAAAAATTACAAATATATTTTTTACATTCACTTGTACTATTTTATCTTGTTTTCCATTCTTTTTCATGCGCCGTGTCCCTTCAGGACGTAGGCACTCATGGACTTCCACTTGGCCATGTCTCTTGCCACTTTCAATATTTCCCCTTTTGGCATCCCTCATAAACCTAGCTGTCATCCATTTGCTCATCCCTATCAACTATGCCTCACACTACTTTCTCCTGTCTCTTTTCCTCTATACATTGTGAGTATTAGATTATCCAGACCCTCTTTCCTCATTATGGAACCCAAGAATCTCAGCTGTCAATTCCTGATAAGTATGAGTTTTCTTTACGTTTGTACCCTCTCCAACACCTCATCGTTGCTAATGTGCTTAGTCTATGGCATCCTTAGCATCCTTTTGAAGAAACACATTTTTGTTGTGACAAGCCTCTCCTTCACCCTTGAGATTGCCCAACATTCACTGCCATACAGAAAGACATCACATAGTAAGTAGTCCAGCACTCTTCTTAGTTTCCAATGAGTTTCCTGTCTCTCAGTACTCTGGTGAGCTTTTGAAATGTACTCTTAGCCGTGCTAATGCATCTTCGGATCTCAATGTTGACCCTTCCATCCTGTCAGAGCACTTCCCAGGTATTTAAATTTGTTTTATTTCAGTTTCTCCAACCTGTAGTTGGCATTTTGAGGTCTCCCTTTTGCCGATGAGGATACATTCAAGTTTTCTAAAAGTTTATACTAAATCCTTCTGGCTGTTTTCTGTAGGATGTTTTGCATTTTCTTCTTCGTGTCTGGTATCAGAACTATGTTACCCACGTATTTTACATTGATGAAATTGTGGTCGCCAATGATGAATCCTGGCAAGGATTTTATTTCTATCAGAATCATTTCGTAAAGTTAAAAAGATCTGGTGAAAAAACACATTCTTGTCTTACACCCTCTTTCCACCGGTGTATATTTGCTGAATTATTTCCACCTGTGTATATTTGCTGAATTATTTCCTATCTGCATGTAAGCGGTTTGCTACCAGTATAAGTTCTTTATTATCATGCCTTTTCAAAAAATGAAGAGGTTGCAGAGCATCCCAAACAAGTCTTTGTGGTATACTTTGTCAAATGCCTTTATATCTAATGTAAACTTATTTATAAATGGAACTTTGTCTCTCTGTGTATGTGTCTATTACCTATAGACCCCAAAACGGCTGAACCGATTTTATTGAAAATTTACACAGTTGTACTATAAGCGTCTGCAAGTGTTCTTAGCTAGGTTTTGTGTAGAGGTACCCTCGATAAATATCGAAAAAAAATAAAATAAAAACACGGGTTATAGAAGGAGTGGCCCGATTTTAATCAAATTTGACATAAGAAACGATATTCAGAAGTTTTAAAGTTGCAGTTCTTACAATAGTGCAGAAAATCAATACCTTGATTGAGCACTCTGGAAGAATGGTAGACTTTGAAAAACAGTAGCTACACAGGCATGTATGTACCGCTCATTCAGTAATGAACTAGAGCACTTTGGCTATTGGGCATGTATAACGATAATATGCACGCTAAAAAGTCTGCCTTCTTCTACCGAGTGCCCATAGCCCAGAGGTAGAATCGCTGACTGACGCGAATTTGGCTGGGTTTCAATCTCAGTTAAAAGCAATCAGAGTCTAACCGTACTGATGAGCTGTGATACAGTGAAACAGATCGGTCTGCAGATGACTGTGTGTGTGTGTGTATATATATATATATATATATATATATATATATATATATATATATATAGAGAGAGAGATAGATAGATAGATAGATAAGGCAAGACGTGTGTGTGTGTGCGTGTTTACCTGTCTGTATGTCCTTTATACAAATCCACAATTTCTTTAGGCTGAGTCTGAGCTCCAGGACCATGGATTAGTTTTAAAGCTTTCATTACACCTGAGCAATGCTGGGCTATACTGCTAGTAGTCTATAAAGCACAGATGAAGGTCCTTCTGCATTTGTATTGCTCTTTCAGAAAGCATTCTGAGCATGAACATAACATTGCATTCCTTGTTCCAGTGTCTTTAATGAAGCCACACTGTTCTTGTCTTATCTCTAAACTGATTCTACTGTGCACTCTGTTAAGAGTTCGGATGATGAGTTTTGTTATGTGGCTCATTAAGCTGATTGGGTCATTCCATGTCATATCATCCAGACCTCGACACCCTTACGTCTCAGATTTTTTTCAAATTTTCACCATATGTTGGTATCATAGAAACTAGAAAATCCTGAAAATTTGAGCGTCTAACTCTAAGCGGTTCCGGAAATATCGCACTTTTAGTATTTTATGAAAATCGTGTTTTGTTGCAAATTTCTGCCATTTTGAATTTACATTTTTGGGCATAAATCCATTTCTAGACAAGGTTCAGTCTTGAAAATTTGCACTAAAATGGTTTTCCACATGAGGAATCCAAAAATCATATCTAAAACCTCTGAAAATGAACTGTTTTTGAGTTATTGAACTTTTAAGCCGAGGTTTGGGTATTGGTCTCGCGCGTCCCAAAAAAACATGTGGCACTATGGGAAATTGAATTTTTTTTGTTTCTACACATTCTTGATAGTCTGAACTTGAATTCCTCCAAAAATGGTGTTTGGTTCTTTTCTCGTTAGCTCACAATTGAACCTCAAAGATGGGCAGTTTCAGGGGCCTCACTTCAGACAGAGCTGTGTACAAGGAGTCACTTGACTTCATCACAAACAGGAAAACTTGAATTTTATTTTGACTTGCTGTTCCTTTAAGAAGTGGTATTACTGCTTTCTGATGTTTCTCTAAGTTGGATGAAACTATTTTGTTTGATGCAAGGGTGCAAGTAGCAGGTAAAGCCATGTAACCAGATAAGGACGAAAGGAATAAAGAAGAATTAATCTTTAATTATATTTAAATTTATCTCTGAAATTATTTGCAATATAGAATTCAATATGTTTCCATTCTGTATGAACAACTTCTATATTGCATCCTGTAACCACCAGAAGTTTTCTAAGCCATTCACAAATAATGTCTATTTCATAATTTACAAAATGGATCAGTTCTCTTTTACATTCTGACTGTCATGACTGTACATGAATACCTTAATGAAGCTTTTCACTGCATCTTCAGTATTTAGTTATATTTGTTCCAAACAGATTTTGAAATTTTGACTCCCATTCTTTTTCAAGATAAAACTTAATTCACATTTTTCTCGTATTGTAGAATGTTTTGTAAAAAAATGAATTTAGTTTAAGAAGTATATAATAATATTTAAAAATTCATTTAAATATTTTTATCAATAATAGCCTAGAAATTAAAAAAACAGTTTAAATGATTTTATATGTAATAAAATTATATTCTTTTTTTAATTAAATAAATGGTAATTAATAAAAACAAAAAATAATAATAATGTTTATTTAATAACTACCCATTGGGCATTCTTAATACAAATCTCATTTGTGCTATTTTTAGAAATTCTAACTTAGTTTGTAAAACCTTGAAGCTGACTTTTTTCTTTGAAACTTTTAAAAACAATGTTTATTTTTCATTGCCAAAAATCCTTTTCTTTTTTTTAATAAACAACAATTTGCTGCATTCAAAGAAAAATATCCAAATGTGAAAATTGGTTTCTCCAAGTTCTGCTCTCTCAGGCCAAAGTGGTGTGTCCCTGCTGGCTCATCAGGGACTCATTCAGTTTGTGTGTGCAGCACTCATCAAAATGCAGTGTTGCTTGTGGATGCAATTGACTGGAAATGCACATACAAAGACTTGATTCAGAAACTGGTTTGTAACACAGATAACTGGGTCTGTATGATGTATCATTGTGAATCATGTCCTGGGAGTTAAGCCCTCAAACAGTTCCTGGAGGATGAACTATCACACCTGGATATGGAATCTGAATTCCACTACTGCCAATGGCAGACAACTGATCGAGCTGCTCTGATGACACAACAACATATGGGGAGTACAAATTGCTTCTGGTGGAGAAGATTAATGAAATGACAAGACACTCATACCTTGCCAAAGCCCAAGCACGTTATGTGAAGGCAAAAAAAGAAAATTTGGGAAAAAATGAGGTCATGGTGTTGGGTGATTTCGCTGAAAACTATCAGTTTCTCATTCAGAATGAGATACAAAGTTTTCACTGGAGCAAAGAGTACTGCACTCTTCACCCCCTTGTAATATACTACAAAGACAAAGATGGATTTCTACAACATCATTCACTATGTTTTATCTCTGATGACAATACACATGACACTTGCTTTGTTCACAAAATACAGACCATGATGACAGATTTCATCAAACAACATCTCACAGGTATCAACAAAATCTACTATGCTTCAGATGGTTGTGGTGCCCAATATAAGAATTTTAAAAACTTTCTTAATCTGTGCTTTCACAAAGATGATTATGGTATCGATGCTGAGTGGATATTTTTTGCAACCAGCCATGGAAAATCCCCTTGTGATGGGATTGGTGGTGCTGTTAAACGGCATGCAGCAAAGCGAAGCTTGCAGAGACCATTGAACAACCAGATTCTAACTTACAAAGCATTACTGGAAGTGTGCCAAGCAGAAATGAAGTCCATTGTGTTCTTTGGAATTGACAAGGAAGACATGGTTGAGGTGAGGAATAGAATGAAGAAGAGGTTTGTGGATGGGAAAACAGTACCCGGGACGAGAAGTAGCCATCACTTTGTTCCACAATCAGGATGCAAGATTGGACACAAACTCTGTAGTGAGGATGAATCCTTTGTTGATATTCACGACTTTAAAATCCTCACTCATGTTGACATTGGAGATATTGCTCCTTCAACATATATAACATGTGTGTACAACTCATTCTGGTGGGTCGGATTGGTGCAGAAAGTAAACCTCAATGAAGGTGATGTTGATGTTCAGTTCATGCACCCCCATGGTCCACGTAAAATATTCAACTGGCCTTCCAATGCTGACCAGTGTCCTGTTCCTTTCAAAAACATCATTTGTAGCATCCATGTACCTACAACAAACTCAAGTGGAAGGAGCTTTACTATTTCTGACGAGGATTATGATAAAACTGTGACAGCATATGTTGCCTTACACTCATAAGATGTTGTGTTGTCTTGATAGTTTTTGACTTTAATGTACTATCATACCACATACGCACCCGGCTTAGGTACTGTTTCTTAGTATCCATATCCCCTGCATTGATTACCAGAAAAATGGACTTCTGTTCTTTCTTCCCAAGTTCACAATTAAACCTAAAAAATGGGTTAATCACATGACAATTTTTATGGGTTCATAAATGCTGCAAATACATTGTATCCACACCACATGATGCAGTTAATTTGGGAATGTCCACTGTGATTGGCCCATCTTTGAGGTTCAATTGTGAGCTAACGAGAAAAGAACCAAACACCATTTTTGGAGGAATTCAAGTTCAGACTATCAAGAATGTGTAGAAACAAAAAAAATTCAATTTCCCATAGTGCCACATGTTTTTTTGGGACGCGCGAGACCAATACCCAAACATCGGCTTAAAAGTTCAATAACTCAAAAACAGTTCATTTTCAGAGGTTTTAGATATGATATTTGGATTCCTCATGTGGAAAACCATTTTAGTGCAAATTTTCAAGACTGAACCTTGTCTAGAAATGGACTTATGCCCAAAAATGTAAATTCAAAATGGCAGAAATTTGCAACAAAACACGATTTTCATAAAATACTAAAAGTGCGATATTTCCGGAACCGCTTAGAGTTAGACGCTCAAATTTTCAGGATTTTCTAGTTTCTATGATACCAACATATGGTGAAAATTTGAAAAAAATCTGAGAGGTAAGGGTGTCAAAGATGTTTTTTTCTGGATGATTTGAGATGGAATTACCCGATTGTAGAGTTCACATTTCTTTGCACCTGGCTTCATGTATACGAGTGTACAGGGCGAAGTACCAAATTAATTTTAACTCTCGCAGCTTTTTTGGTAGACAGTACTATTATCAATAGGAATCAACAAAACGGACGAACATTATAAAAATATATTTCACACTATTCATAAGTAAATTATACACAAATATTACAATACATGGCACAAGATATATATTTTTATATGAACATTTTAACTCTACAGAAATTATTATACAAATAAAACCATTTGTGATAAAATATATTCAGAATGAAGCTTGGTCTTCCAAGATTTGACTATGGTAGGCCTACTAATAATGCTTCGAAGCTGGGGTTGCATTATACATGAAATATGCTTATATATGAGTGTATTAAAGTAACAATTATAAACTTTATTAAAGTACTGTAATATTTGTCTATACTTCTGAGATGAGGTAGTATTCACACTATTGTCCTTATTTTTGCTGTCATGTTTATGATGTTTCAACTGTTGTACAGTTTGGCTTTCTTCAGATGCTCGGAATTTTGGACCTGGAATGAGAATGATGTAACCCAGTGATTGAAATAAAAGGTTCAGCTTGAAATTCCTAGCGCTGAAGGTGAGAGATGCAATGGCTGAAATGTCGTAAACATGAAAGCAAAGAGGAGGACAATAGTCTGAATAATGTAAATACAGCATAACCCGGATATAAGAGAAATTTTCTCTGGTCCCAAATTAGAGCCTGTGGTAATGTATATAAAATAGACCAAACCCGGATATAAGAACTTTTATCCGGTCCCGACAACTCTCATATCAGGGTTACACTGTAGTACAAATACTGTAAGAGTTGTTACACAAGTCATTAAATTTAAGAGAATTTTTAGTAACTAGCAGCAATGCAAAATGTCTCAGTAATCAAAATTGTTACCGTCTCTGGCATAGATACTGTCCATAACATTGGCGGCAGTGTCAGAGCCCTGCACCTCAAGGGTGAGGGTCTGCCCAGCTAAATTCTTCACAAACAGCTGCATCTTTTGACTTCTGAAAACAAGAAAAGCATACCAAATTTATAAGCCTTATCAATAAGCAGTAAGCAAAAGAAATGATATAGAACAATTCATGACAAAGATAAATGTAATAAAACAATTGCTACCACAGACTTTATAGTGAAAGATTGACTTTTTTTTAAAAATCATATCACTCCGAGCAAGGCAGTAATGCCACTGAAGTGCAGGGGGCTACGTAAGAGTGAAGATTGGAAAAGAGAAAGCCAGAAACCACATCATAAACAAGGAACAAGGGATGAGCCTCTTCACCTGTTCAATAGACGTGGGTGGAGTGCGAACCGGGCGATAGTTTAGTCTATCTACTCCAATTGAAAAAAAAAAAAAAGAGTGAAAAAATTGGAAAAGAGAAAGCCGGAAACCACATAAAAAGGAAATCCTATATTTAAAACAAGAGCCCAAAATTTAACTATAATAATGCACACCTGTTTGCCAATGATAAATTGTTTAAAATATCAAATGAAACAAAATTTACCTAATTATGTACTTTTTGTAAAACTATTAGCACAGAAATTTTTTTTACAATTTTTGAATGCAAATAACAGAAGTTCAAATACAATAAACTACTAAAGCAGAAATGCAAGTTTACTTAATTTTTAATATTTTGGTAATAATAATCACATATTTTTACGTGATGCAAATCTACCGACAGGCCTTTTGCAGCTAGAAGTATTATGTGGCCATATGAAACAAGATCCGCTGCTTAAGCACCACCCCCTAAAGGTTCATACGAAAAGAATTCAACGAGCTTGGAAGGAAAATGGAAACAAAATGACCTTTAAACTTTATTTTCAGCTAAGCTTTAATGTCTTGTAATCTTTGCGTCGTCAGAAATATTAAAAAAAAAAAACAACTATTCTTTAGGTTAATTACTATCATAATATTTTTTGATACAGTAAAGTTAAAATTTCTAAAATTAGTTAAAGAACTTACGTAGACCCAAAATAAAATACCGAGAGGAAACAAAAAAAAAAAAAGATCTTTCCCCTTACTGCATAGACTTAGTGAGAGTCTATTAATAGTAGTAGTATTTTCAGGAAACTGGTAATCCCATTAGGTAGCCACTGGCTGTAACCAGCTTGACTGCCTAATGGTATTTAGACATGATTGATTTTAAAATTTGATTTCAGCTTATAGAAAGCCAAAACAAACTACCTTTCACTTAAAGGAAAGTTATCAAAGAGACCCAAGGCTAAAATACATTCTTTGCACCAATGCAGATGCTGTCACATTTTAGTTTACTCAAAATTATTTCCATATACTTTCCTAATCAAAAATCAAAATAGTTTGGGGGCCCAAAACATTCTACAAGTAAAAAAAGTGGAAACATTAAACATTTGCTAAAATTTTCATTTAATAAAAACTGTCTGCCATAGCCTAAAACTTATTTTAGGTAACAGCATTTAAGGTGATAAAATTGAATTACCTCAAAATTAAATTATCAAGTTATACTTGAAACAAGACCAATATTTTTTCTTATTTTAGCTTCAACCAAGCATAAAAGATAAACAGCTTTAAGAGGAAAGCAGGGAGAGAAAAAAAAATACAAAAGAGGTTTTGACAACATAAAAGCCAATGAGGTGCAGCCATGTTAATATTAAACAGTAAGTATTGCATTCAACCAAAAAAAAAAAAAAAAAAAAAAAAAAGTTACATTTATTTGGCTCTTGGATAAGAAGATTAGCTTGAACTGTTATCACTATATGACTTCCCTAACTGTACAAAAATTTTATACCACCACCGAAGTTGACCGATACCTGTACAATGGTGTGTTGTCATATCCTGCTATGTCAACAGAAAACTTTGAATGAAATTAATAAGGTTATCGCAACCCTGGTCTTGAAAAAATAGTGCAGTGAAAAGAGAATATTAATAATGCAGTGTGCTAAAGATTACTTTACTGCATTAGTTTTGTGACAAGGGCAGTGGTATTTTGACAATATTTCACCAGCTAGATTCATGCCAGAGCTGAATACAGGATAGAAATAATTTTGTACATGTTTGATGTGCTCAAGAACAAGTGTGTGGACATGTACACAGTAAGGTGCAATAATAATAATAATAATAATAAAAAAAAAAAAAAAATCACTGGATATCAATAAGGCAATGAAAGATGTCATCATAGCACCCTGACATCATGTAAAATGCCCAGATTGCTATCAGTTATGCTTTAATATTCCAAGTCAGTGCAGACACTGTCAAGGCAATATTAATTATCAGAGTAAAAATAAGGAAGTTGAATACAACATACCACAACTTATATGTACACAATAAATGGAACATGTTATTGTCTTTTGCAAAAGATTTAATGATCATGATTGGAGACATCTGACTAGCATTAACTCTGATAAGAGACAAGCAGCATTAACTAAATCATATACAATACAAAAGTTATTAGATGTACATCAAATAGGTTAGTTCTGTGCACTTTGGCTTTCAAGGCCTGTGGAGGTACCTAGCCGAGTGTTGGTTTGACTAAAAACACACTATTAATAACTAACCACTTCAGTGTACTGCCTCGAGAACACTTGCACCCATTCATGGACACCATGTACCTCAGCAATAATCGATTATTGCAGAACATCAGGCCAAAGCTGATCAGAATTTATTTGAGGAAGCATTTCGAAGATTTCCAAATAACTGTTTAAATGGTTAGTAAAGTCTTGATTTAAAATCTGGATAGTAATATGAAAGAAGTACATTATGGGTTTTAATTTTTATCTTTTTTACATTTCAAGAACCTGGACAAGCATACATGTTTTGGCTCCCGGTTTACAAAAAAATTATATAAACATAACTCACCATGTAATCTACATTAATTAAAAAAAAAAAAATCTGGTCTAGGTAGTATTAGACAACTATAACCCCTAAAATACTGTGAAAGCCTTTTCACTCATTGGCTACTGTTTATAAGTAAATATTAAGTACACCAAAATCCATTCTTTTCTACTTAATATAAAGGTGCATCTAATGCCATCTCATCTAATGTAAAAACATGCTCGTTTGGTTTTTCTTGATTTTATGCAAATAAATTTCACAATATAACTGATTGGGTTTCAAAAGTCAAATTTGAAAGTCTCTTGCAACTTTGTTTTTTCAAGCAATTAGCAATATCTTTTTGGAATGTTATTAGGTTGTCCTCAAAAGTTTGTAAACACTTGCGAAATAGGTCTATTTGGTCCAGCACAATAGAGACGATGGGTTCTGAAAGGGCAAGAAAGTCATGTTGTGCATTCAGTGGAACTTTGAAGGAATCGTGCATTTTGAGTTGGTTCCGAATGGTCATGCCAAACTTTACTGTCAGCAAGTTGAGCGGGTCTACGAAAAATTGAAGCAAAAGTACCTGGCTCTGATCAACCGAAAGTGCACTTTGATGCAGCAGGACAATGCCAAGCCACACACTGCCAGGAAGACCAAAGACAAGTTTGAAGAGCTGGACGGCGTTGAGGTTCTGCCACATCCAGCCTACAGTCCTGACTGTGCTCCATCAGATTACAGCCTTTTCCGCTCAATGCAACACTTTCCGAAGGGCCACCGATTTGACTCGTTTGATGAAGTAGAGGAAGCATGTCAAGAATTCTTCAATTCAAAGCCGGCTGATTGGTACTTTGACCAGATCCGAAAACTTGCAGATTGATGGCAGAAAGTCTTGGAAAATGATGGTCTTTATTTTGAACAATAATTTTTTTTTGTTTTTGCGAGTAAAATTTCAATTTTTTTTGCAAGTGTTTACGAACTTTTTGGATAACCTATTATTCACTCGGTCAACACTAAGAGGATATTTTATCTCTTCAATAAAAGGTTGAAAAGTAAAAAAGTGCCTAAAGAAAGAATCAGAAATTGGCGATAAGACATTGAAACTTAATATACTGATTTTGAAATTAGTCAAATTGGCAAGTTTAGCTGCTTTTGTATTCTTGGGGTTGCTAAAAAGTTTTTGACCCAATCCCTTCATTGAAAATCTAAACTAAGTTTAAAATTCTGTCTGCAAACCTTTATTTCCAAAAAAGCTGCTCTGAACAACAAAGTAAAAAAGCATAGAAATGACATTATTTAATTAGATAAGATTTTAATAATATACATGAAGGACCTTCTGTGATGACAAGAAAATGCGATGAATAATGAATTTTTTTTTTTTACAAGTATAATTTCCATTTGTTCTTTTAAATTATTTTTAGTTAAAAAAATCTTTCAATAAAAAAATTACATAAAGTCTCTGTAAATGGCTAAAGAAGAATGGCTCAGCAAAAAGAGAATCACAAACAAAAGAGTTATGCATTAAAAAAAAAAAAAAAAAAATCAACATGACAAAAGACCTTAAACTGCAAGACCTCATACAAAAAGTAGTTACAGAAAGTGGAAAGAAACATACAAGAACACTGCATGTCTGATAATCAGTAAAAATAAGCAGCCCAAAATGCCAAATCCAAGTTGGGGCGACTTCCTACAGAACGGAGCTAAGAAAAGTGTGAAGAAAGGACTAAAAACAAACAAGAAAATGCATGTCAGAAGGAATATACTACAGGTCTGAGATTCTTTTTTTGTTTTAAAAAAAAAAAAAAAAAAATCATTTCACCCCAAGCAAGGCATTCCACTGCCACTATTGTGCAGGGGGGTTATATAGGGGGAAAATGATGAGAAAGAGTGGTTAGTTATAGGAAATGTCGGAAGGAGGGTGATAGACAGATGAGGGTTGGGTAGATGGGAAGAGTGTTTGAGAGAATGGATAAAGTTAGTGTGATAAGAGGTGTCTAATGACCTTAAATTTAAATTCCTGGAGATTGTAGCTGTTGGGAAGCATATGGAGGGGAATTCCACAGGTGGGAAGTGCAAGAAAAGAAGCTGTTACAGTAGAAATTGCATTTACATTTTATCTGTTTCACTGTAAAAGAGTGGGACCTAGTTGCTAATCTAGTATCTTGTGCAAATTCATACCTAGGGGGCACCAGTGATCTAAATTCATTGGAGTAGAAGCTGTGAAAGTATTTATAGAAGAGGCACAGGGAATCCACGCCTGGTCTACCAAGTTGGTATTGATCACATTACAGATTCTCAGTTGTATTTTGTCAAGAACCCCCAGAATAGCAGGGGCACCCGACCAGTTGTGGCAGCAGTATTCAATACACGGGCGGATGGTAGATTTATGTATGTGCAGGATGGACTCAGACGGGAAAAACTTCCAGGCCCTTCACAGAAAACTGACTTTCATAGCAGCGGATTTAGCAATGGATTTGATATAGTCATTCCACCTGAGGTTCACTGAGAGTGCTTAGTGTTTTACTCTTAGGGAGGCAAGCCAAAATCAAGCAAGTATAGAAATTTAAACTGGAAGCGTTTTAACAGAGGACGCATTTCCAAAGCTATTGAGAGACTGGAAAATTTAATTGGAAACAAAGAAAAGAGTATTCAACTACGAGATATTTGTCCTCCTATATGACAGCAAGTGCTGGACAATCTCCTCAAAGATGAAAGAGACTTGAATCAACAAGAATGTCTTCAGGCAAATACTGAGGGTACAATGGACTGGACATGTAAGCAACAACTTAGTTTTGAAGAGAATGGAAACAAAGAATTATACTTATCAGAAAGAGACACCTGAAGTTTCTGGGACACAATGACGAAGGAATGATTGGAGAATCTGATACTAAGAGTTGATAGAGGAAAACAGTATGTGACATACTTGTAGACTTAAGCAAATGGTTAGCAGAGCAGGGTTTGAGAGAAATAACAAGACAAAAAATCTATTAAGAACAAATCTTGTGGGCCACAATCGCCTACATTCTGAAAGGACAAGGCACATACAATGAAAAACTAACTATATAAAACTAGCTCCAATAAGTGCATAAATTACTACTACTGTTTTAAGGTTTGTTTTTCTGCCTTTTAAAAGTAAATATTACTTGTTTCAAATTATATTAATTATAAATTAGCCAATATTCCTGTGTTTTTGGGGAAGATTTTCTAAATTAAGAAAATTACATTGTGTTGAAAGACGGCTAAAAAAAGCATGCTAATCAACTGTTTTATATAAAAAAAAAATCGATTTCAATCAATATAATTTCTGTTTGAAAAACAAACGAGTTTTCGGTAAATTTTCGTTTTAGGTCCCGAAGGAAGGCTATTTTAGAAAAATAGCAAGGGAAGCCTTCGGAACCTAAAACAATTGCTTAATGGAAATAGTAAATTTCAATTAAAACTAAGTTTTTTTTTTCATTTATCAAAATCAATTTTAGAAACTTAGATGAAGTACTTTTTTTTTCTTTTTTTTTTTTTAAAATCAAACCAGGAAAATGACTCAGAATAAAAAAAAGTTTATTCAGACGAAAGAAGGCGTAGGTAAGTTTTAAACTAAACGTTAAGATTACAAAATTACTAAGAAATATATTTCAAAATCAGTCGCATCATGACCGGCTTGTTTTGTCATTTCTCAAACATAAAAACAATTTGTGTTAAGTTATATATAATCACCTATAAGTGTAAAACCTATTTGATGTTATTGAATTGTTACATTTTAACGTAGAGACCAAAGATTACTATTATTTGAAAATAAAAAAGCATACATCTAGAAATTATAATCATTTTAAAATTAAGTTGGTTCATTGTTTTCAAAACGCCACGTGCAGATATAAAAGAACATTAAGTTTTAGCAAAAAGACAACTTATTTTTAAAAACAAGATTAAAAAATAAACAAAACATTTTATTGGCAAAATTAGATAACGTTCACTTATACAAATTCAAACGATACGATTTACTTTCTTAAAAAAAAACAAAACAATTACGAAGTGCAAAAAAACTGAGTCAAATAATGTAAGTTTAAGAACTAGTGAAGTTTATACTTTGCAGGAATAGAATCTTCACTTTTGCAGAATGTTTCATGAAATTACATAAATGATTTTATAAAAATTGTTTTATTACAAATTAAATAATAAAATGAATTTTATTTTTAGCACCACATGAAACAGACAACTAATTAATTTACGAGGTGAAATAAGTTTTTTTTTTAGCATAAATTAACGAGTAACCTATTTTGCAGCATTTTTGCTAGTATAATTTCTCTTGCTTGACATATTAAGAAAATATAAATATTAATGAAACAAATTAATTATAACCAATCGACAAAACTATATTTTTTTTAAGGGCTTGGCATTTCATTTTCTTAAACGATATTTGATTTAGGGACAAAAGTTGTCTTTTCTACAATAATTTTTTAAAATTTAAATTACACATGTAAATATCAAAATTTATATATAATCAGAAAAAGCAAAAATAACATTTAAAGATTTTATTAACAACTGTTAGTGTTACACATACTTTAATTTTTAAAAACGTAGTAGTCACACGTGGGCGACAGGACAGCATATTTACTTCACGTTAAGAAGACATTTACACCGAAAAATAAACAGCGATGCAGATGAGACATTCAAAAAAACATTTTAAAATTATTTAGCAACAAATTTTCAGTAAAAACCAAAATCAAATTCAGAATTAATACATGAAATGAAAAAGAAATGTGGCAGCAGCCATCTTACCTGCTGTAAAAAGAGCGAGAAAGAGACGGGGACTTGTAACTTCCGGCAAGGACTCACTTATGGGAAAGAGATTTTCTGACGTCATATCCGCTAAATTCTATCATTCTCGGAATAACGGAAGAAAATCAAAACAGCAACCGTTGTACCGAAAGACTGAGGTTGCAAAGAAGAAGATAACTGGTGCGAAAATATTTTTTTTAATTCTAAAAAAAAAACTAAAAAAAATATTTTGATCGATTTATTGTATAAATAAATAATAAAAAAAGAATTAAATATGCATATAAAAAAAAAAGCAACAACAACGCAATACGATATCTGACGATGATAAAAAATGTGATGATGGTAATTTTATTTTTTTACAAACTTTCTTACAGTTGTTTCATTCAAGAAGTGTACATTTAAATTTCATTTAACTTAAAAATAATTTTAAAAAATCAGTTTTTAACGTAAAATTTACAATTTTAAAATAAACTCAGAGCATACAAATTAAAATTAGGTTTAACGTAAAAATAATATTTTTAAAAGTAAAAGTACGAAGAAGCTAAGCATGGTGTTTAATTTTTAAACCACATGTTACGTACCGCCGCGAACTTCAAAAAAAAGAATTAATATAAAAATGTCTTTGAAGTTAAATTTTAGTTTTATTTGAAAGATAATAACCAAAAACTAATAAGTATTAAAGAACGATTAATTTCCAGATGTAATTAAAGTATTTTAGTCATTTTAAAAACATTGTCATTTATAGACGAAAAATGTAAACAACAAAAATTTAAAAATCAATTTTAAAAAATCCGATATTTACACTAGAAATATTTTTTCGATGTTATTTGAGGATTAATTAACTGGATTTTAAAAGTAATGTTTCTTTTTTTTTACTTAAAACTTAACGAACGTAATATTTATTTGCTTTAGCAGGTGGGGTCACAGTTTAAAAACAAGGGATCTGTATTAAAGAGCGTAAGAAAAATTAAGCATAAACATTTACGAAATACGGAACACCAGCAGTTCAGTAATCAAGAAATTGCTTAAAGTATGTTTAACCTTATACAACCAATAGTTTAAGAATATATATATATATATATATATATATATATATATATGTTTTTATACACTTTTTATTAAACTTAGTAGAATGAATAATTTTATTTTTTATGCATTAAAAGTAATTTTTTAAATGCAACTTTTGAGTTTAAATTCATTGAGTTTTTTTATTATATTCTTACATATACCCTAAAATATTTAATTATACTCGATGTGATTTTTTTTATTCTAGATTTAAGAAAATGTATTAAAATACTGTAATTGCGAATAGCAAAAAAGAAAACAAACAAAAAAAAAAACGACGAAACTGGTAAAGATATTAATTATTGAATTGGTAATATTAATTGTGTTTACCTTTAGTTTTCCAAGTAATGCATTTATTCGTATTTTTTCTATAAAATTATTATAATCATATATAACCAATACTTTAAAAATGATATGTTTTTTTCTATATGCTTTTATGAAACTTAGCAGAATAGTCAAAGGCAAGAAATCAGAATTCTTTCTCTTTTGGACATCCATACAAAAATAATCTAACAGCAACTAAAAGGAAAAAGCAAAATAACATTTTGTTTTAAAAGGGTTAACACTTAAAAATGGCATTAAACTTTACATTTTTCAATTCTTAAAACGTGTTTTTTTTTGTTTTTTAATAAAAGAAACTCTCATGATAAACAGTAACAGGGCGAATTCCAGAATCAGATTGAGAAATTATCAGTAAATTTTGTGTAAAAATAAATATATAAAGTGTGCTTTTTTTTTGTCCATTCTGAAAGAAAATAATGTGTTAATTCTCAAAGAAATATTTTTGAGGTTTATTGAATTATTTTTAGCAAGATTTAGGTCATATTTTCAGTATGTTCTCACACTTGATATCACATAAAATTTTGCTGAAACGATTTTTTTTTCATATAATTGTAAAAAAATTTGATGAATACACTCTACCAAATTAAAAATTACAGACAAGATATTGAAAAAGTGGGTGAAAAAAAACCTATTTTCACAAAATTTCTAATGAAGTAACCTATTCATGATACAAGTTATATATTAAAAAATAAGTACTGAAAATTTTATTTGAATTGAATAATGCACTGAATTTTAGCACCACAATGCACATCCCAGTAGTAGATACATTAATATATATTCTGCCAACATTTTAGTTGGCATATCAATATAATCATTTTGCCATCAGTTTTTATTTGTAGTGTAAATAAAACTTAAATAGTTTTTTTGAACTTCTACCTTCATTTCACCGCAACATGATTAGTCTGAAATTCCAATCACCTGAAGAAATTCAGAAATGTCTTGAATATAGCAACAAAGATGAGAACAACAGTCTGAACAATGGAAATAGTGTAAATAAAACTAAATAGTTTTCTGAACTTCTACTTTCATTTCACCACAACATGTAATTTTCTTGTACAAGTATGTGAAATTTAAAACATTTCTTAAATCCTCTGAAAAGCACCACCTTTTCATCATTTTCTTCACACCTTGTAGGGGGTTATAAACCTTCTAACATTTATATATACAAAAATATTTGTAGAAAATGAGAAACAGTCAGATATGGAAATGGACAAAACAAATATTATTTATGATCTGAGTGACAGGTATGTTACTCAGAGACACAAGATACAGTAATATTAAGATAATTAGATATAGTCTTTCTTGTGTGTTTTTTTATATTTTTTTAATATATAATGTGTGTAGTCAGAGTCCAGATAATTCAGTTGGAGTATGCTGGAGAAAGTAGTCTGCAATTTTTTTACCTCAAATTTTGGTGAAGAAGGGACAAATGTTATCGTTGTTGCCAGAAAAATAAAGGAACCAATATTTTGGTCAGCCCTTGCCTTGCTTGCTTGTCCAATAGTGTGTTGTAGAGGAGAAGAGTGTGGTTTATTCTCATTGGTTTAGAAAGGGTAAATTGTATTGGTCTATTGTCATTAGTTTAGAAAGGATGAATTTTATTGGATTAGAAAGGGTGAAATGTATTGGTTTATTCTCATTAGTTTAGAAAGGGTTAATTGTATTGGTCTATTGTTGCTGGTTTAGAAAAAGTGAATATTATTGGTCTGTTCTTGTTGGTTTAGAAGGTGTGAATTTTCTTTCGTATACTTGCTTCCCTGAGAGCTACAATCTCCAAGAATTTAAATGCAAGGTTAATTGCCATCTCTTATGTTTTTAGACTTGCATCCTTTCCCTGACAACCGTTCTACCATGTTCTTCTCCACTTCCACTCTACTCTCATAAAGCTCTCTTTGCATCAGTGTACTCATCCTTCTCTTATCCATTTTCTGACACCTCCTGTAACTTAGTCCACTTTCTCACCACTCTTCTCCTAAGTAATCCCCTGCGCACCAGTGGCAGTACTGCCTTGCTTGGTGTGAAATGATTATAAAACAACAACAACAAAAAAATTGTATGGGTTTATTCTCATTGGTTTATAAAGGCTAAATTGTATTGGTCTACTGTTATTGTTTTATAAAGGGTAAATTGTATTGGTTTATTGTCGTTGGTCTAGAAAGGGTGAATTGTATTGGTTTATTCTCATTTGTTTAGAAAGGATGAATTGTATTGGTTTATTCTCATTTGTTTAGAAAGGATGAATTGTATTGGTTTATTCTCATTTGTTTAGAAAGGATGAATTGTATTGGTTTATTCTCATTTGTTTAGAAAGGATGAATTGTATTGGTTTATTCTCATTTGTTTAGAAAGGATGAATTGTATTGGTTTATTCTCATTTGTTTAGAAAGGATGAATTGTATTGGTTTATTCGCATTTGTTTAGAAAGGATGAATTGTATTGGTTTATTCTCATTTGTTTAGAAAGGATGAATTGTATTGGTTTATTCTCATTTCTTTAGAAAGGATGAATTGTATTGGTTTATTCTCATTTGTTTAGAAAGGATGAATTGTATTAGTTTATTCTCATTTGTTTAGAAAGGATGAATTGTATTGGTTTATTCTCATTTGTTTAGAAAGGATGAATTGTATTGGTTTATTCGCATTTGTTTAGAAAGGATGTATTGTATTGGTTTATTCTCATTTGTTTAGAAAGGATGAATTGTATTGGTTTATTCTCATTTGTTTAGAAAGGATGAATTGTATTGGTTTATTCTCATTTGTTTAGAAAGGATGAATTGTATTGGTTTATTCTCATTTGTTTAGAAAGGATGAATTGTATTAGTTTATTCTCATTTGTTTAGAAAGGATGAATTGTATTGGTTTATTCTCATTTGTTTAGAAAGGATGAATTGTATTGGTTTATTCTCATTTGTTTAGAAAGGATGAATTGTATTGGTTTAGTCGCATTTGTTTAGAAAGGATGAATTGTATTGGTTTATTCTCATTTGTTTAGAAAGGATGAATTGTATTGGTTTATTTCATTGTTTAGAAAGGATGAATTGTATTGGTTTATTCTCATTTGTTTAGAAAGGATGAATTGTATTGGTTTATTCTCATTTGTTGAAATGATGAATTGTATTGGTTTATTCGCATTTGTTTAGAAAGGATGAATTGTATTGGTTTATTCTCATTTGTTTAGAAAGGATGAATTGTATTGGTTTATCTACATTTGTTTAGAAAGGATGTATTGCATTGGTTTATTCTCATATGCTTAGAAAGGATGAATTGTATTGGTTTATTCTCATTTGTTTAGAAATGATGAAAATTGTATTATTTTATTCGCATTTGTTTAGAAAGGATGAATTGTATTGGTTTATTCTCATTTGTTTAGAAAGGATGAATTGTATTGGTTTATTCTCATTTGTTTAGAAAGGATGAATTTGTATTGGTTTATTCGCATTTGTTTAGAAAGGATGAATTGTATTGGTTTATTCTCATTTGTTTAGAAAGGATGAATTGTAGCTGCTTATTTATTCTCTACTTGTTTAGAAAGGATGAATTGTATTGGTTTATTCTCATTTGTTTAGAAAGGATGAATTGTATTGGTTTATTCTCATTTGTTTAGAAAGGATGAATTGTATTGGTTTATTCTCATTTGTTTAGAAAGGATGAATTGTACGTTGGTTTATTCTCATTTGTTTAGTGCGATGAATTGAAGGCTATTTATTCTCATTTGTTTAGAAAGGATGAATTGTATTGAAGTTATACTCATTTATTGTTTAGAAAGATGAATTGTATTGGTTTATTCTCATTTGTTTAGAAAGGATGAATTGTATTGGTTTACTCTCATTTGCTTTAGAAAGGATGAATTGTATTGGTTTATTCTCATTTGTTTAGAAAGGATGAATTGTATTGGTTTATTCCTCTATTTGTTTAGAAAGGATGAATTGTATTGGTTTATTCTCATTTGTTTGTAGGGTTATTTAATTGTATTGGTTTATTCTCATTTGTTTAGCATATTGAAAATTTGTATTGGTTTATTCTCATTTGTTTAGAAAGGATGAATTGTATTGGTTTATTCTCATTTGTTTAGAAAGGATGAATTGTATTGGTTTATTCTCATTTGTTTAGAAAGGATGAATTGTATTGGTTTATTCTCATTTGTTTAGAAAGGATGAATTGTATTGGTTATTCTCATTTGCCTAGAAAGGATGAATTGTATTAAGCTTATTCTCATTTGTTTAGAAAGGATGAATTGTATTGGTTTATTCTCATTTGTTTAGAAAGGATGAATTGTATTGGTTTATTCTCATTTGTTTAGAAAGGATGAATCATTGGTTTATTCTCATTTATTTAGAAACATTAATTGTATTGGTTTATTCTCATTTGTTTGGGAAAGGATGAATTGCATTGGTTTATTCGCATTTGCTGAAAGGATGAATTGTATTGGTTTATTTTCATTTGTTTAGAAAGGATGAATTGTATTGGTTTATTCTCATTTCTTTAGAAGTATGAATTGTATTGGTTTATTCTCATTTGTATTTAGAAAGGATGAATTGTATTAGTTTATTCTCATTTGTTTAGAAAGGATGAATTGTATTGGTTTATTCTCATTTGTTTAGAAAGGATGGTCTGTATTGGTTTATTCGTATTTGTTTAGAAAGGATGTATTGTATTGGTTTATTCTCATTTGTTTATAGGAAAGGATGAATTGTATTGGTTTATTCGCCTTTAGAAAGGATGAATTGTATTGGTTTATTCTCATTTCTTTAGAAAGGATGAATTGTATTGGTTTATTCTCATTTGCTTAGAAAGGATGGAAATTGTATTAGTTTATTCTCATTTGTTTAGAAAGATGAATTGTGTCATTTATTCTCATTTGTTTATGAAAGGATGAATTGTATTGGTTTAATTTCATTTGTTTAGAAAGGATGTGAATTGTATTGGTTTATTCGGATTTGTTTAGAAAGGATGAATTGTATTGCTTATTCTCATTTGTTTAGAAAGGATGAATTGTATTGGTTTATTCTCATTTGTTTAGAAAGGATGAATTGTATTGGTTTATTCTCATTTGTTTAGAAAGGATGAATTGTATTGGTTTGTCTTCATTTGTTGAAATGATGAATTGTATTGGTTTATCTCTGCATTTACTTAGAAAGGATGAATTGTGTCAGTTTATTCTCATTTGCTTAGAAAGGATGAATTGTATTGGTTTATTCGCATTTGGTTGGGGAAAGGATGTATTGTATTGGTTTATTCTCATTTGTTTAGAAAGGATGAATTGTATTGGTTTATTCTCATTTGTTGAAAGGATGAATTGTATTGGTTTATTCGCATTTGTTTAGAAAGGATGAATTGTATTGGTTTATTCTCATTTGTTTAGAAAGGATGAATTGTATTGGTTTATTCTCATTTGTTTAGAAAGGATGAATTGTATTGGTTTATTTGCTTGTTTAGAAAGGATGAATTGTATTAATATTCCTTTATTTGTTTAGAAAGGATGAATTGTATTGGTTTATTCTCATTTACTTAGAGGATGAATTGTATTGGTTTATTCTCATTTGTTTAGAAAGGATGAATTGTATTGGTTTATTCTCACTTGTTTAGAAAGGATGTAAATGTATTGGTTTATTCTCATTTGTTTAGAAAGGATGAATTGTATTGGTTTATTCTCATTTGTTTTAGAAAGGATGAATGTATTGGTTTATTCTCATTTGTTTAGAAAGGATAAATTGTATTGGTTTATACCATTTGTTTAGAAAGGATGAATCAGCTTGGTTTATTCTCATTTGTTTAGTATGATGAATTGTATTGGTTTATTCTCATTTGCTGAAAGGATGAATTGTATTGGTTTATTCTCATTTGTTTAGAAAGTATGAATTGTATTGGTTTATTCTCATTTGTTTAGAAAGGATGAATTGTATTGGTTTATTCTCATTTGTTTAGAAAGGATGAATTGTATTGGTTTATTCTCATTTGTTTAGAAAGGACAATTGTATTGGTTTATTCCATTTGTTTAGAAAGGATGAATTGTATTGGTTTATTCTCATTTGTTTAGAAAGGCTACGAATTGTATTGGTTTATTCTCATTTGTTTAGAAAGGATGAATTGTATTGGTTTATTCTCAGTTTGTTTTGAAAGGATGAATTGTATTGGTTTATTCTCATTTCTTTAGAAAGGATGAATTGTATTGGTTTATTCTCATTTGTTTAGAAAGGATGAATTGTATTGGTTTATTCTTGCTTGTTTAGAAAGGATGAATTGTATTGGTTTATTCATTTGTTTAGAAAGGATGAATTGTGGCTTGGTTTATTCTCATTTGTTTAGAAAGGATGAATTGTATTTAGTTTATTCGCATTTGTGTAGAAAGGATGAATTGCATGGTTTATTCTCATTTGCTTAAAGTGATGAATTGTATTGGTTTGTACTCATTTGTTTAGAAAGGATGAATTGTATTGGTTTATTCTCATTTGTTTAGAAAGGATGAATTGTATTGGTTTATTCTCATTTGCTTAGAAAGGATGAATTGTAGTTTGGTTTATTCTCATTTGTTTAAAAGGATGAATTGTATTGGTTTGTCTTTTACTGTTTATGTGCTGATGAAACTGTATTAATATATTCCGCATTTTGTTTAGAAAGGATGTATTGTATTGGTTTATTCTTCATTTGTTTAGAAAAGGATGAATTGTATTGTCATTCTCACTTTATAAAGATGAATTGTATTGGTTTATTCTCATTTCTTTAGAAAGGATGAATTGTATTGGTTTATTCTCATTTGTTTAGAAAGGATGAATTGTATTGGTTTATTCTCATTTGTTTAGAAAGGATGACTTGCATTGGTTTATTCTCATTTGTTTAGAAAGGATGAATTGTATTGGTTTATTCTCATTTGTTTAGAAAGGATGAATTGTATTGGTTTATTCGCATTTGTTTAGAAAGGATGAATTGTATTGGTTTATTCTCATTTGTTTAGAAAGGAAGGAATGTATTGAAGTATTCTCATTTGTTGTGAAAGGATGAATTGTATTGGTTTATTCTCATTTGTTTAGAAAGGATGGACAGTATTGGTTTATTCTCATTTGTTTAGAATGATGAATTGTATTGGTTTATTCGCATTTGTTTAGAAAGGATGAATTGTATTGGTTTATTCAATGTTTAGAAAGGATGAATTGTATTGGTTTATTCGCATTTGTTTAGAAAGGATGTATTGTATTGGTTTGTTCTCATTTGTTTAGAAAGGATGAATTGTATTGGTTTATTCATTTGTTTAGAAAGGATGAATTGTATTGGTTTATTCTCATTTGTTTAGGAAGATGAATTTGTATTGGTTTATTCTCATTTGTTTAGAAAGGATGAATTGTATTGGTTTATTCCCATTTGTTTAGAAAGGATGAATTGTATTGGTTTATTCTCATTTGTTTAGAAAGTATAGATTGTATTGGTTTATTCTCATTTGTTTAGAAAGGATGTTCGTATTGGTTTATTCTCATTTGTTTGTAGGGAAAGGATGAATTGTACTTTTGTTTATACTCATTTGTTTAGAAAGGATAAATTGTATTGGTTTATTCTCATTTGTTTAGAAAGGATGAATTGTATTGGTTTATTCTCATTTGTTTAGAAAGCATGAATTGTATTGGTTTATTCTCATTTGTTTAGAAAGTATGAATTGTATTGGTTTATTCTCATTTGTTTGGGAAAGGATGAATTGTATTGGTTTATTCTCATTTGTTTAGAAAGGATGAATTGTATTGGTTTATTCTCATTTGTTTAGAAAGGATGAATTGTATTGGTTTATTCTCATTTGTTTATGAAGGATGAATTGTATTGGTTTATTCTCATTGCCTAGAAAGGATGAATTGTATTGGTTTATTCTCATTTGTTTAGAAAGGATGAATTGTATTGGTTTATTCTGTTTGTTTAGAAAGGATGAATTGTATTGGTTTATTCTCATTTCTTTAGAAAGGATGAATTGTATTGGTTTATTCTCATTTGTTTAGAAAGGATGAAAATTGTATTGGTTTATTCTCATTTGTTTAGAAAGGATGAATTGTATTGTCATTCGCATTTGTTTAGGAGAAAGGATGAATTGTATTGGTTTATTCTCATTTGTTTAGAAAGGATGAATTGTATTGGTTTATTTCATTTGTTGGTGAAAGGATGAATTGTATTGGTTTATTCTCATTTATTTAGAAAGGATGAATTGTATTGGTTTATTCTTTATTTGTTTAGAAATGATGAATTGTATTGGTTTATTCGCATTTGTTTAGAAAGGATGAATTGTATTGGTTTATTCTCATTTTGTTTAGAAAGGATGAATTGTATTGGTTTATTCGCATTTGTTTAGAAAGGATGTATTGTATTGGTTTATTTTCATTTGTTTAGAAAGGATGAATTGTATTGGTTTATTCTCATTTGTTTAGAAAGGATGAATTGTATTGGTTTATTCGCATTTGTTTAGAAAGTATGAATTGCATTGGTTTATTCTCATTTGTTTAGAAAGGATGAATTGTATTGGTTTATTCTCATTTGTTTAGAAAGGATGAATGGTATTGGTTTATTCGCATTTGTTTAGAAAGGATATTAATTCTAGTCATTATTCTCACTTGTTTAGAAAGGATGAATTGTATTGGTTTATTCTCATTTGTTTAGAAAGGATGAATTGTATTAGTTTATTCTCATTTGTTTAGAAAGGATGATCTTTGTATTGGTTTATTCTCATTTGTTTAGAAAGGATGAATTGTATTGGTTTATTTCATTTGTTTAGAAAGGATGAATTGTATTGGTTTATTCTCATTTGTTTAGAAAGGATGAATTGTATTGGTTTATTCTTCATTTGTTTAGAAAGGATGAATTGTATTGGTTTATACTCATTTGTTTAGCACAATTGTATTGGTTTATTCGCATTTGTTTAGGTGTTAAGGCACCCATTACTATTCTCATTTGTTTAGAAAGGATGAATTGTATTGGTTTAATCTCATTTGTTTAGAAAGGATGAATTGTACTAGTTTATTCTCATTTGTTTAGAAAGGATGAATTGTATTGTTTATTTCACTGTCAAGGATGAATTGTGGTCAGTTTATTCTCATTTGTTTAGAAAGTTGATGAATTGTATTGGTTTATTCGCATTTGTGTATATGTTGATGAATTGTATTATTTTATTTCATTTGTTTAGAAAGGATAATTGTATTGGTTTATTCTGTTTATTTAGAAAGGATGAATTGTATTTATTTATTCTCATTTGTTTAGTGTATATTACTAATTGTATTGGTTTATTTTCATTTGTTTAAAAAGGATGAATTGTATTGGTTTATTCTCAGCTTGTTTAGGGATAAGATGAATTGTATTGGCTTATTCTCATTTGTTTAGAAAGGATAACTGTATTGGTTTATTCGCATTTGTTTAGAAAGGATGAATTGTATTGGTTTATTCTCATTTGTTTAGAAAGGATGAATTGTATTGGTTTATCTTCATTTGTTTAGAAAGGATGAATTGTATTGGTTTATTCGCATTTGTTTAGAAAGTTGATGAATTGTATTGGTTTATTCTCATTTGTTTAGAAAGGATGAATTGTATTGAATATATTCTGCCTGTTACAGAAAGATGACTGTATTGCTTTATTCTCATTTGTTTAGAAAGGATGAATGTATTGGTTTATTCTCTTACTTGTTTAGAAAGGATGAATTGTATTGGTTTATTCCTCATTTGTTTAGAAAGGATGAATTGTATTGGTTTATTCTTATTTGTTTAGAAAGGATGAATTGTATTGGTTTATTCTCATTTGTTTGTTGATGAATTGTATTGATTATTCTCATTTATTTAGAAAGGACATCGAATTGTATTGGTTTATTCTCATTTGTTTTAGAAATACAATTTACACATATTCGCATTTGTTTAGAAAGGATGAAATTCAGGTCATTTATTTCATTTGCTTAGGAAAGGATGAATTGTATTGGTTTATTCGCATTTATTTAGAAAGACAATGAAATATTATTCTCATTTGTTTGTGTGGGTATGATGAATTGTATTGTAGTTTATTCATTTGTTTAGAAAGGATAATCTGTATTGGTTTATTCATTTCATTTAGAAAGGAGATGAATTGTATTGGTTTATTCTCATTTGTTAGGAAAGGACAATCAGTCATTATTCTCATTTGTTTAGAAAGGATGAATTGTATTGGTTTATTCGCATTTGTTTAGAAAGGATGAATTGTATTGGTTTATTCTCATTTGTTTAGAAAGGATGAATTGTATTGGTTTATTCCTCATTTGTTTAGAAAGGATGAATTGTATTGGCTTATTCTCATTTGTTTAGAAAGGATGAATTGTATTGGTTTATTCCTTTACTGTTTAGAAAGATGAATTGTATTGGTTTATTCTCATTTGTTTAGAAAGGATGAATTGTATTGGTTTATTCTCCATTTGTTTAGAAAGGATGAAATTGTATTATTATCTTCATTTGTTTAGTATGATGAATTGTATTGGCTTATTCATTTGTTTAAAAAGGATGAATTGCATTGGTTTATTCTTGTTTGTTTAGAAAGGATGAATTGTATTGGTTTATTCTCATTTGTTTAGGTGGATGAATTGTGCATTATGGTTTATTCTCATTTGTTTAGAAAGTGCTAACTAGAATGCTGGTTTATCTTCATTTGTTTAGAAAGGATGAATTGTATTGGTTTATTCTCATTTGCTTAGAAAGGATGAATTGTATTGGTTTTTATTTCATTTGCTTTGAGAGAAGGATGAATTGTATTGGTTTATTCATTTGTTTAGAAAGGATTAGTCTGTATTGGTTTATTCTCATTTGTTTATGCATTAATTGCATTGGTTGGTTTATCTACATTTGTTTAGGAAAGGATGAATTGTATTGGTTTATTCCTTACTGCTTAGGAAAAGGATGAATTGTATTGGTTTATTCTCATTTGTTTAGAAAGGATGAATTGTATTGGTTTATTCTCATTTGTTTGTACATGAATTGTATTATTTATTCTCATTTGTTGAAAAGGATGAATTGTATTGGTTTATTCTCATTTGTTTAGAAAGGATGAATTGTATTGGTTTATTCTCATTTGTTTAGAAAGGATGAATTGTATTGGTTTATTCGCATTTGTGTAGAAAGGACAGAATTGTATTGGTTTATTCTCATTTGTTTAGAAAGGACACTGTATTGGTTTATACTTCATTTGTTTAGAAAGGATGAATTGTATTGGTTTATTCTCATTTGTTTAGAAAGGATGAATTGTATTGGTTTATTCTCATTTGTTTAGAAAGGATGGAACTGTATTGGTTTATTCTCATTTGCTTAGAAAGGATGAATTGTATTGGTTTGTTCTCATTTGTTTAGAAAGGATGAATTGTATTGGTTTATTCGCATTTGTTTAGAAAGGATATATTGCATTGGTTTATTCTCATTTGTTTAGAAAGGAAGAATTGTATTGGTTTATTCTCATTTCTTTAGAAAGATGAATTGTATTGGTTTATTCTCATTTCTTTAGAAAGGACAGAATTGTATTGGTTTATTCTCATTTGTCTAGAAAGGATGAATTGTATTAGTTTATTCTCATTTGTTTGTATAAAGGATGAATTGTATTGGTTTATTCTCATTTGTTTAGAAAGGATGAATTGTATTGGTTTATTCTCATTTTGTTTAGAAAGGATTGAATTGTATTGGTTTATTCCTTGCATTTGCTTAGAAAGGATGAATTGTATTGGTTTATTCTCATTTGTTTAGAAAGGATGAATTGTATTGGTTTATTTCATTTGTTTAGAAAGGATGAATTGTATTGGTTTATTCTCATTTGTTTAGAAAGGATGAATTGTATTGGTTTATTCGCATTTGTTTAGAAATGATGAATTGTATTGGTTTATTCGCATTTGTTTAGAAAGGATGAATTGTATTGGTTTATTCTCATTTGTTTAGAAAGGATGAATTGTATTGGTTGAATGGGCATTTGTTTAGAAAGGATGTATTGTATTGAATATTTCGTCTATTAGAAAGGATGAATTGTATTGGTTTATTTCATTTGTTTAGAAAGGACAATTGTATTGGTTTATTCGCATTTGTTTAGAAAACATTAATTGTATTGGTTTATTCTCATTTGTTTAGAAAGGATGAATTGCATTGGTTTATTCTCATTTGTTTAGAAAGGATGAATTGTATTGGTTTATTCGCATTTGTTTAGAAAGGATGAATTGTATTGGTTTACCTACTTGTTTAGAAAGGATGAATTGTATTGGTTTATTCCCTCATTTGTCAGGAAAGGATGAATTGTGCTTTTGTTTATTCTCATTTGCTGTGGTGCTGGTCAATCGTATTGGTTTATTCTCATTTGCTTAGAAAGGACCAATTGTATTGCTTATTCTTTACTGCTTAGAAAGGATGAATGGTATTGGTTTATTCTCATTTGCTTGTGTGCTGATGAATTGTATTGGTTTATTCTCATTTGTTTAGGAAAGGATGAATTGTGGTCATTGGTTTATATCTATTTGTTTAGAAAGGGATGGAATGTATTGGTTTATTCTCAGCTTGTTTAGAAAGGATGAATTGTAATGGTTTATTCTCATTTGTTTAGAAAGGATGAATTGTATTGGTTTATTCTCATTTGTTTAGAAATAGGATGAATTGTGTCATTTATTCTCATTTGTTTAGAAAGGATGAATTGTATTGGTTTATTCTCATTTGTTTAGAAAGGATGAATTGTATTGGTTTATTTCATTGTTTAGAAAGGATGAATTGTATTGGTTTATTCTCATTTGTTTAGAAAGGATGAATTAATATGGTTTATTCTCATTTGTTTAGAAAGGATGAATTGTATTGGTTTATTCTCATTTGTTTAGAAAGGATGAATTGTATTGGTTTATTCTCATTTATTTAGAAAGACAGAATTGTATTGGTTTATTCTCATTTGTTTAGAAAGGATGAATTGTATTGGTTTATTCTCATTTGTTTGTGTTGATGAATTGTATTGGTTTATTCTCATTTGTTTAGAAAGGATGAATTGTATTGGTTTATTCGAATGGTAGAAAGGATGAATTGTATTGGTTTATTCTCATTTGTTTAGAAAGGATGAATTGTATTGGTTTATTCTCATTTGTTTAAAAAGGATGAATTGTAATAAGGTTTATTCTCATTTGCTTGGAGAAAGGATGAATTGTGGTTTGGTTTATTCTCATTTGTTTAAAGATGAATTGCATTGGTTTATTCTCATTTGTTTGTGTTATTTACAACTAATGTTAGCTTATTCTCTCTCTCTCTCTCTCTCTCTCTCTCTCTCTCTCTCTCTCTCTCTCTCTGTTTAGAAAGGATGAATTGTATTGGTTTATTCTCATTTGTCAGAAAGTGATGAATTGTATTGCTTTATTCTTGGCCTTTGTTTAGAAAAGGATGAATTGTATTGGTTTATTCTCATTTGTTTAGTATGATGAATTGTATTGGTTTATTCTCATTTGTTTAGAAAGGATGAATTGTATTGGTTTATTCGCATTTGTGTAAAGTTGGATGAATTGCATTGGTTTATTCTCATTTGTTTAGAAAGGATGAATTGTATTGGTTTATTCTCATTTGTTTAGAAAGGATGAATTGTATTGGTTTATTCTCACTTGTTTAGAAAGGATGAATTGTATTGGTTTATTCTCATTTGTTTAGAAAGGATGAATTGTATTGGTTTATTCTCTATTTGTTTAGAAAGGATGAATTGTATTGGTTTATTCTCATTTGTTTGTATGATGAATTGTATTGTTTTATCTCTATTTGTTTAGAAAGGATGAATTGTATTGGTTTATTCTCATTTGTTTAGAAAGGATGAATTGTATTGGTTTATTCTCATTTGTTTAGAAAGGATGAATTGTATTGGTTTATTCTCATTTGTTTAGAAAGGATGAATTGTATTGGTTTATTCGCATTTGTTTAGAAAGGATGTATTGTATTGGTTTATTCTCATTTGTTTAGAAAGGATGAATTGTATTGGTTTATTTTCATTTGTTTAGAAAGGATGAATTGTATTGGTTTATTCGCATTTGTTTAGAAAGGATGAATTGTATTGGTTTATTCGCATTTGTTTGTATAAATAGGATGAATTGTATTGGTTTATTCTCATTTATTAGAAAGGCTAGAATTGTATTGGTTTATTCTCATTTGTTTGGGAAAGAAGTAATTGTATTGGTTTATTCGCATTTGTTTAGAAAGATGAATTGTATTGGTTTATTCTCATTTGTTTAGAAAGGAAGAATTGTATTGCTAATTCTCATTTGTTTAGAAAGGATGAATTGTATTGGTTTATTCTCATTTGTTTAGAAAGGATGAATTGTATTGGTTTATTCTCATTTGTTTGTATATGAATTGTATTTGTTTACCATTTGTTTAGAAAGGATGAATTGTATTGGTTTATTCTCATTTGTTTAGAAAGGATGAATTGTATTGGTTTATTCTCATTTGTTGGCAAAGGATGAATTGTATTGGTTTATACTCATTTGTTGTAAAGCATGAATTGTATTGGTTTATTCTCATTTGTTTAGAAAGGATGAATTGTATTGGTTTATTCTCATTTGTTTAGAAAGGATGAATTGTATTGGTTTATTCTCATTTGCTTAGAAAGGATGAATTGTATTGGTTTATTCTCATTTGTTTATAGAAACATTTAGCTGTATTGGTTTATTCTCATTTGTTTAGAAAGGATGAATTGTATTATTTATTCTCATTGCTTAGGTATAAAGGATGAATTGTATTAATATTCTCATTTGTTTAGAAAGGATGAATTGTATTGGTTTATTCTCATTTGTTTAGAAAGGATGAATTGTATTGGTTTATTTCATTTGTTTAGAAAGATGAATTGTATTGGTTTATTCTCATTTTGTTTAGAAAGGATGAATTGTATGTTTATTCTCATTTGTTTAGAAAGGATGAATTGTATTGGTTTATTCTCATTTGTTTAGAAAGGATGAATTGTATTGGTTTATTCTCATTTGTTTAGAAAGGATGAATTGTATTGGTTTATTCGTATCGTGTGTAAGGATGAAATTGTATTGGTTTAGTTCTATTTGTTTAGAAAGGATGAATTGTATTGGTTTATTCTCATTTGTTTAGAAAGGATGAATTGTATTGGTTTATTCTCATTTGTTTAGAAAGGATGAATTGTAATGGCTTATTCTCATTTGTTTGTAAAGGATGAATTGCATTGGTTTATTCTCATTTGTTTAGAAAGGATGAATTGTATTGGTTTATTCTCATTTGTTTAGAAAGGATGAATTGTATTGGTTTATTCTATTTGTTTAAAAGGATGAATGCATTGGTTTATTCTCATTTGTTTAGAAAGGATGAATTGTATTGGTTTATTCTCATTTGTTTAGAAAGGATGAATTGTATTGGTTTATTCTCATTTGTTGAAAGGATGAATTGTATTGGTTTATTCGCATTTGTGTGGTGCTGGATGAATTGTATTGGCTTATTCTCATTTGTTTAGAAAGGATGAATTGTATTGGTTTGATTCTCATTTGTTTAGAAAGGATGAATTGTATTGGTTTATTTCTACTTGTTTAGAAAGGATGAATTGTATTATTTACTCATTTGTTTAGAAAGGATGAATTGTATTGGTTTATTCTCATTTGTTTAGAAAGGATGAATTGTATTGGTTTATTCTCATTTGTTTAGAAAGGATGAATTGTATTGTTTTATTCTCATTTGTTTAGAAAGGATGAATTGTATTGGTTTATTCTCATTTGTTTAGAAAGGACATAAATTGTATTGGTTTATTCTCATTTGTTTAGAAAGGATGAATTGTATTGGTTTATTCTCATTTGTTTAGAAAGGATGAATTGTATTGGTTTATTCTCATTTGTTTAGAAAGGATGAATTGTATTGGTTTATTCTCATTTGTTTATGATGAAATTGTATTGGTTTATTCTCATTTGCTGAAAATGACGTAATTGTATTGGTTTATTCGCATTTGTTTAGAAAGGATGAATTGTATTGGTTTATTCTCATTTGTTTATGATGAATTGTATTGGTTTATTCTATTTGTTTAGAAAGGATGTATTGTATTGGTTTATTCTCATTTGTTTAGAAAGGATGAATTGTATTATTATCTTCATTTGTTTAGAAAGATGAATTGTATTGGTTTATTCTCATTTGTTTAGAAAGGATGGAATTGTATTGGTTTATTCTTTGCTTCTGCTTAGAAAGTATGAATTGTATTGGTTTATTCTCATTTGTTTAGAAAGGATGAATTGTATTGGTTTATTCTTCATTTGTTTAGAAAGGATGAATTGTATTGGTTTATTCTCATTTGTTTAGAAAGGATGAATTGTATTGGTTTATCTTTACTTGTTTAGAAAGGATGAATTGTATTGGTTTATTCTCATTTGTTTAGAAAGGATGAATTGTATTGGTTTATTCTCATTTGTTTAGAAAGGATGAATGTAATGGTTTATTCTCATTTGTTTAGAAAGGATGAATTGTATTAATACTTTAAATTTGTTTTAAAGGATGAATTGTATTGGTTTATTCCTACATTTGTCAGGAAAGGATGAATTGCATTGGTTTATTCTCATTTGTTTAGAAAGTATTAACTGCATTGGTTTATTCTCATTTGCTTTCAGAAAGGATGAATTGTATTGGTTTATTCTCATTTGTTTAGAAAGGATGAATTGTATTGGTTTATTCGCATTTGTGTAGAAAGGATGAATTAGAATGGTTTATTCCTCATTTGTTTAGAAAGGATGAATTGTATTGGTTTATACTCATTTGTTTAGAAAGGATGAATTGTATTGGTTTATTCTCATTTGTTTAGAAAGGATGAATTGTATTGGTTTATTCTCATTTGTTTAGGTAAAGGATAAACTTTATTTATTTATCTTCATTTGCTTCAGAAAAGGATGAATTGTATTGGTTTATTCTCATTTGTTTGTAGGCATTTAATTTGTATTGGTTTATTCGCATTTGTTTGTAAAGATGTATTGTGGCTGGTTTATTCTCATTTGTTTATGTTGTATTAATTGTATTGGCTTATTCTCTATTTCTTTAGAAAGGGATGAATTGTATTGGTTTATTCTCATTTCTTTAGAAAGGTTACTTAAATTGTATTGGTTTATTCTCATTTGTCTAGAAAGATGAATTGTATTAGTTTATTCTCATTTGCTTTAGAAAGGATGAATTGTATTGGTTTATTCTTTGCATTTGTTTAGAAAGATGAATTGTATTGGTTTATTCTCATTTGTTTAGAAAGGATGAATTGTGGCTGGTTTATTCGCATTTGTTTAGAAAGGATGAATTGTGGCTGGCTTATTCTCATTTGTTTAGAAAGGATGAATTGTATTGGTTTATTCCTTTATTTGTTTAGAAAGGATGAATTGTATTGGTTTATTCTTTACTTTGTTATAAAGATGAATTGTATTATTTATTCGCATTTGTTTAGAAATGATGAATTGTATTGGTTTGATGGCATTTGTTTGAAAGGATGAATTGTATTGGTTTATTCTCATTTGTTTAGAAAGGATGAATTGTGTTGGTTTATTGCGTTGTTTAGAAAGGATGTATTGTATTGGTTTATTCTCATTTGTTTAGAAAGGATGAATTGTATTGGTTTATTCTCATTTGTTTAGAAAGGATAGATTGTGTTGGTTTATTCGCATTTGTTTAGAAAGGATGAATTGTATTGGTTTCTTCTCATTTGTTTAGAAAGGATAGATTATATTGGTTTATTCTCATTTGTTTAGAAAGGATGAATTGTATTGGTTTATTCGCATTTGTTTAGAAAGGATGAATTGTATTGGTTTATTCTCATTTGTTTAGAAAGGATATGAATTGTATTGGTTTATTCTCATTTGTTTAGAAAGTATGAATTGTATTGGTTTATTCTCATTTGTTTAGAAAGGATGAATTGTATTGGTTTATTCTCATTTGTTTAGAAAGGATGAATTGTATTGGTTTATTCTCATTTGTTTAGAAAGGATGAATTATGTGGTTTATTCTCATTTGTTTAGAAAGGATGAATTGTATTGGTTTTATTCTCATTTGTTTAGAAAGGATGAATTGTGTTGGTTTATACTCATTTGTTTAGAAAGGATGAATTGTATTGGTTTGTTCTCATTTGTTTAGAAAGGATGAATTGTATTGGTTTATTCTCATTTGTTTAGAAAGGATGAATTGTATTGGTTTCTCATTTGTTTAGAAAGGATGAATTGTATTGGTTTATTCTCATTTGTTTAGAAAGGATGAATTGTATTGGTTTATTCTCATTTGTTTAGAAAGGATGAGGTAGCTGTTGGTTTTATTCTCATTTGTTTAGAAAGGAGTGAATTGTATTGGTTTATTCTCATTTGTTTAGAAAGGATGAATTGTATTGGTTTATTCTCAATTTTGTTTAGAAAGGATGAATTGTATTGGTTTGTTCTCATTTGTTTAGAAAGGATTGAATTGTGTTAGTTTTATTCTCATTTGTTTAGAAAGGATGGAATTGTATTGGTTTATTCTCATTTGTTTTAGAAAGGATGAATTGTGGTGGTTTATTCTCATTTGTTTAGAAAGGATGAATTGTGTTGGTTTGTCTCATTTGTTTAGAAAGGATGAATTGTATTGGTTTATTCGCATTTGTGCAGAGATGAATTGTATTGTTTATTCTCATTTGTTTAGAAAGGATGAATTGTGTTGGTTTATTCTCATTTGTTTAGAAAGGATGAATTGTGTTGGTTTATTCTCATTTGTTTAGAAAGGATGAATTGTATTGGTTTTATTCTCATTTGTTTAGAAAGGATGAATTGTATTGGTTTTATTCTCATTTTGTTTAGAAAGGATGAATTGTATTGGTTTATTCTCATTTGTTTAGAAAGGATGAATTGTATTGGTTTATTCTCATTTGTTTAGAAAGGATGAATTGTATTGGTTTATTCTCATTTGTTTAGAAAGGATGAATTGTATTGGTTTGTTCTCATTTGTTTAGAAAGGATGAATTGTATTGGTTTTATTCGCATTTGTTTAGAAAGGATGAATTGTATTGGTTTGTTCTCATTTGTTGTTTAGAAAGGATGAATTGTATTGGTTTTATTCTCATTTGTTTAGAAAGGATGAATTGTGTTGGTTTATTCTCATTTGTTTAGAAAGGATGAATTGTGTTGGTTTATTCTCATTTGTTTAGAAAGGATGAATTGTATTGGTTTGTTCTCATTTGTTTAGAAAGGATGAATTGTGGTTTTATTCTCATTTGTTTTAGAAAGGATGAATTGTATTGGTTTTATTCTCATTTGTTTTTGAAAGGATGAATTGTATTGGTTTATTCTCATTTGTTTAGAAAGGATGAATTGTGTTGGTTTATTCTCATTTGTTTAGAAAGGATGAATTGTGATGGTTTATTCTCATTTGTTTAGAAAGGATGAATTGTATTGGTTTATTCTCATTTTTGTTTAAGAAAGGATGAATTGTGTTAGTTTGTTATCATTTGTTTAGAAAGGATAGATTGTGTTGGTTTATTCTCATTTGTTTAGAAAGGATGAATTGTATTGGTTTATTCTCATTTGTTTAGAAAGGATGAATTGTATTGGTTTATTCTCATTTGTTTGAAAGGATGAATTGTATTGGTTTATTCTTTCATTTGTTTGAGAAAGGATGAATTGTATTGGTTTATTCTCATTTGTTTAGAAAGGATGAATTGTGTTGGTTTATTCTCATTTGTTTTTAGAAAGGATGAATTGTGTTAGTTTATTCTCATTTGTTGAAAAGGATGAATTGTATTGGTTTTATTCTCATTTGTTTAGAAAGGATGAATTGTATTGGTTTATTCTCATTTGTTTGAAAAGGATGAATTGTGTTGAGTTTATTCGCATTTGTGTAGAAAGGATGAATTGTGTTGGTTTATTCTCATTTGTTTAAGAAAGGATGAATTGTATTGGTTTATTCTCATTTGTTTAGAAAGGATGAATTGTATTGGTTTGTTCTCATTTGTTTAGAAAGGATGAATTGTGGTGAATTGTTCTCATTTGTTTGAAAAAAGGATGAATTGTAGTTTTGTTCTCATTTGTTTAGAAAGGATGGTGTGTTGGTTTATTCTCATTTGTTTAGAAGAAAGGATGAATTGTATTGGTTTATTCGCATTTTGTTGAGAAAGGATGAATTGTGTTGGTTTGTTCTCATTTGTTTAAAAGGATGAATTGTGTTGGTTGTTCCATTTGTTTAGAAAGGATGAATTATGTTGGTTTAATCGCATTTGTTGAAAAGGATGAATTGTATTGGTTTATTCTCATTTGTTTAGAAAGGATGAATTGGTATTGGTTTATTCTCATTTGTTTTAGAAAGGATGAATTGTATTGGTTTATTCTCATTTGTTGAAAGGATAAATTGTATTGGTTTATTCTCATTTGTTTAGAAAGGATGAATTGTGTTGGTTTTATTCTCATTTTGTTTAGAAAGGATGAATTGTATTGGTTTTATTCTCATTTGTTTAGAAAGGATGAATTGTGTTGGTTTATTCTCATTTGTTTAGAAAGGATGAATTGTATTGGTTTATTCTCATTTGTTTAGAAAGGATGAATTGTATTGGTTTATTCTCATTTGTTTAGAAAGGATGAATTGTGTTGGTTTATTCTCATTTGTTTAGAAAGGACCTGGGTGCTTATTGGTTTATTCATTTGTTTGAAAAGGATAAGATTGTATTGGTTTATTCTCATTTGTTGGAAAAGATGAATTGTGGTAGTTTATTCTCATTTGTTTAGAAAGGATGAATTGTATTGGTTTATTCTCATTTTTGTTTAGAAAGGATGAATTGTATTGGTTTATTCTCATTTGTTTAGAAAGGATGAATTGTGTTGGTTTATTCTCATTTGTTTAGAAAGGATGAATTGTGGTTTATTCTCATTTTTGTTTAGAAAAGGATGAATTGTGTTGGTTGTTCTCATTTCTTTAGAAAGGATGAATTGTATTGGTTTATTCTCATTTGTTTAGAAAGGATGAATTGTATTGGTTTATTCTCATTTGTTTAGAAAGGATGAATTGTATTGGTTTATTCTCATTTGTTTAGAAAGGATGAATTGTATTGGTTTATTCTCATTTGTTTAGAAAGGATGAATTGTATTGGTTTATTCTCATTTGTTTAGAAAGGATGAATTGTATTAGTTTATTCTCATTTGTTTAGAAAGGATGAATTGTATTGGTTTATTCTCATTTGTTTAGAAAGGATGAATTGTATTGGTTTATTCTCATTTGTTTAGAAAGGATGAATTGTATTGGTTTATTCGCATTTGTTTAGAAGGATGAATTGTAGTGGTTTATTCTCATTTGTTTAGAAAGGATGAATTGTATTGGTTTATTCTCATTTGTTTAGAAAGGATGAATTGTATTGGTTTATTCTCATTTGTTTAGAAAGGATGAATTGTATTAGTTTATTCTTATTTGTTTAGAAAGGATGAATTGTATTGGTTTATTCGCATTTGTTTAGAAAGGATGAATTGTATTGGTTTATTCTCATTTGTTTAGAAAGGATGAATTGTATTGGTTTATTCTCATTTGTTTAGAAAGGATGAATTGTATTGGTTTATTCGCATTTGTTTAGAAAGGATGAATTGTATTGGTTTATTCTCATTTGTTTAGAAAGGATGAATTGTATTGGTTTATTCTCATTTGTTTAGAAAGGATGAATTGTATTGGTTTATTCTCATTTGTTTATAAAGGATGAATTGTATTAGTTTATTCTCATTTGTTTAGAAAGGATGAATTGTATTGGTTTATTCGCATTTGTTTAGAAAGGATGAATTGTATTGGTTTATTCTCATTTGTTTAGAAAGGATGAATTGTATTGGTTTATTCGCATTTGTTTAGAAAGGATGAATTGTATTGGTTTATTCGCATTTGTTTAGAAAGGATGAATTGTATTGGTTTATTCTCATTTGTTTAGAAAGGATGAATTGTATTGGTTTATTCGCATTTGTTTAGAAAGGATGAATTGTATTGGTTTTATTCTCATTTGTTTAGAAAGGATGAATTGTATTGGTTTATTCGCATTTGTTTAGAAAGGATGAATTGTATTGGTTTATTCTCATTTGTTTAGACAGGATGAATTGTATTGGTTTATTCTCATTTGTTTAGAAAGGATGAATTGTATTGGTTTATTCTCATTTGTTTAGAAAGGATGAATTTTGTATTGGTTTATTCGCATTTGTTTAGAAAGGATGAATTGTATTGGTTTATTCTCATTTGTTTAGAAAGGATGAATTGTATTGGTTTATTCGCATTTGTTTAGAAAGGATGAATTGTATTGGTTTATTCTCATTTGTTTAGAAAGGATGAATTGTATTGGTTTATTCGCATTTGTTTAGAAAGGATGAATTGTATTGGTTTATTCTCATTTGTTTAGAAAGGATGAATTGTATTGGTTTATTCGCATTTGTTTAGAAAGGATGAATTGTATTGGTTTATTCTCATTTGTTTAGAAAGGATGAATTGTGTTGGTTTATTCTCATTTGTTTAGAAAGGATGAATTGTATTGGTTTATTCTCATTTGTTTAGAAAGGATGAATTGTATTGGTTTATTCTCATTTGTTTAGAAAGGATGAATTGTATTGGTTTATTCTCATTTGTTTAGAAAGGATGAATTGTATTGGTTTATTCTCATTTGTTTAGAAAGGATGAATTGTATTGGTTTATTCTCATTTGTTTAGAAAGGATGAATTGTATTGGTTTATTCTCATTTGTTTAGAAAGGATGAATTGTATTGGTTTATTCTCATTTGTTTAGAAAGGATGAATTGTATTGGTTTATTCTCATTTGTTTAGAAAGGATGAATTGTATTGGTTTATTCTCATTTGTTTAGAAAGGATGAATTGTCTTGGTTTATTCGCATTTGTTTAGAAAGGATGAATTGTATTGGTTTATTCTCATTTGTTTAGAAAGGATGAATTGTATTGGTTTATTCACATTTGTTTAGAAAGGATGAATTGTATTGGTTTATTCTCATTTGTTTAGAAAGGATGTATTGTATTGGTTTATTCTCATTTGTTTAGAAAGGATGAATTGTATTGGTTTATTCTCATTTGTTTAGAAAGGATGAATTGTATTGGTTTATTCGCATTTGTTTAGAAAGGATGGTGTAATGTTGGTTTATTCTCATTTGTTTAGAAAGGATGAATTGTATTGGTTTATTCTCATTTGTTTAGAGAGGATGAATTATTGTATTGGTTTATTCTCATTTGTTTAGAAAGGATGAATTGTATTAGTTTATTCTCATTTGTTTAGAAAGGATGAATTGTATTGGTTTATTCGCATTTGTTTAGAAAGGATGAATTGTATTGGTTTATTCTCATTTGTTTAGAAAGGATGAATTGTATTAGTTTATTCTCATTTGTTTAGAAAGGATGAATTGTATTGGTTTATTCGCATTTGTTTTAGAAAGGATAAGATTGTATTGGTTTATTCTCATTTTGTTTTAGAAAGGATGAATTGTATTGGTTTATTCTCATTTGTTTAGAAAGGATGAATTGTATTAGTTTTATTCTCATTTTGTTTAGAAAGGATGAATTGTATTGGTTTATTCTCATTTGTTTAGAAAGGATGAATTGTATTGGTTTATTCTCATTTGTTTAGAAAGGATGTATTGTATTGGTTTATTCGCATTTGTTTAGAAAGGATGAATTGTATTGGTTTATTCTCATTTGTTTAGAAAGGATGAATTGTATTGGTTTATTCTCATTTGTTTAGAAAGGATGTATTGTATTGGTTTATTCGCATTTGTTTAGAAAGGATGAATTGTATTGGTTTATTCTCATTTGTTTAGAAAGGATGTATTGTATTGGTTTATTCTCATTTGTTTAGAAAGGATGAATTGTATTGGTTTATTCTCATTTGTTTAGAAAGGATGAATTATGTGGTTTATTCTCATTTGTTTGAAAGGATGAATTGTATTGGTTTATTCTCATTTGTTTAGAAAGGATGAATTGTATTGGTTTGTCTCATTTGTTTAGAAAGGATGTATTTTATTGGTTTATTCTCATTTGTTTAGAAAGGATGAATTGTATTGGTTTATTCTCATTTGTTTAGAAAGGATGTATTTTATTGGTTTATTCTCATTTTGTTTAGAAAGGATGAATTGTATTAGTTTATTCTCATTTGTTTAGAAAGGATGTATTGTATTGGTTTATTCTCATTTGTTTAGAAAGGATGTATTGTATTGGTTTATTCGCATTTGTTTAGAAAGGAGAAATTGTATTGGTTTATTCTCATTTGTTTAGAAAGGATGAATTGTATTGGTTTATTCTCATTTGTTTAGAAAGGATGTATTGTATTGTTTATTCGCATTTGTTTGAAAGGATGAATTGTATTGGTTTATTCTCATTTTGTTTAGAAAGGATGAATTGTATTGGTTTTATTCTCATTTGTTTAGAAAGGATGTATTGTATTGGTTTATTCTCATTTGTTTGAAAGGATGAATTGTATTGGTTTATTCTCATTTGTTTAGAAAGGATGAATTGTATTGGTTTATTCTCATTTGTTTAGAAAGGATGTATTGTATTGGTTTATTCTCATTTGTTTAGAAAGGATGAATTGTATTGGTTTATTCTCATTTGTTTAGAAAGGATGAATTGTATTGGTTTATTCTCATTTGTTTAGAAAGGATGAATTGTATTGGTTTATTCTCATTTGTTTAGAAAGGATGAATTGTATTGGTTTATTCTCATTTGTTTAGAAAGGATGAATTGTATTGGTTTTATTCTCATTTGTTTAGAAAGGTTGAATTGTATTGGTTTATTCTCATTTGTTTAGAAAGGATGAATTGTATTGGTTTATTCTCATTTGTTTAGAAAGGATGAATTGTATTGGTTTATTCTCATTTGTTTAGAAAGGATGAATTGTATTGGTTTATTCTCATTTGTTTAGAAAGGATGAATTGTATTGGTTTATTCTCATTTGTTTAGAAAGGATGAATTGTATTGGTTTATTCTCATTTGTTTAGAAAGGATGAATTGTATTGGTTTATTCTCATTTGTTTAGAAAGGATGAATTGTATTGGTTTATTCTCATTTGTTTAGAAAGGATGAATTGTATTGGTTTATTCTCATTTGTTTAGAAGGGATGAATTGTGGTTTATTCTCATTTGTTTAGAAAGGATGAATTGTATTGGTTTATTCTCATTTGTTTAGAAAGGATGAATTGTATTGGTTTATTTTCATTTGTTTAGAAAGGATGTATTGTATTGGTTTATTCTCATTTGTTTAGAAAGGATGAATTGTATTGGTTTATTCTCATTTGTTTAGAAAGGATGAATTGTATTGGTTTATTCTCATTTGTTTAGAAAGGATGAATTGTGGTGGTTTATTCTCATTTGTTTACAAAGGATGAATTGTATTGGTTTATTCTCATTTGTTTAGAAAGGATGTATTGTATTGGTTTATTCTCATTTGTTTAGAAAGGATGAATTGTATTGGTTTATTCTCATTTGTTTAGAAAGCATGAATTGTATTGGTTTATTCTCATTTGTTTAGAAAGGATGAATTGTATTGGTTTATTCTCATTTGTTTAGAAAGGATGAATTGTATTGGTTTATTCTCATTTGTTTAGAAAGGATGTATTGTATTGGTTTATTCTCATTTGTTTAGAAAGGATGTATTGTATTGGTTTATTCTCATTTGTTTAGAAAGGATGAAGTGTATTGGTTTATTCTCATTTGTTTAGAAAGGATGAATTGTATTGGTTTATTTCTCATTTGTTTAGAAAGGATGAATTGTATTGGTTTGCCTCATTTGTTTAGAAAGGATGAATTGTATTGGTTTATTCGCATTTGTTTAGAAAGGATGAATTGGTTTATTCTCATTTGTTTAGAAAGGATGAATTGTATTGGTTTATTCGCATTTGTTTAGAAAGGATGAATTGTATTGGTTTATTCTCATTTGTTTAGAAAGGATGAATTGTATTGGTTTATTCTCATTTGTTTAGAAAGGATGAATTGTATTGGTTTATTCGCATTTGTTTAGAAAGGATGAATTGTATTGGTTTATTCTCATTTGTGTAGAAAGGATGAATTGTATTGGTTTATTCGCATTTGTTTAGAAAGGATGAATTGTATTGGTTTATTCTCATTTGTTTAGAAAGGATGAATTGTATTGGTTTATTCTCTTTACTTGTTTAGAAAGGATGAATTGTATTGGTTTATTCTCATTTGTTTAGAAAGGATGAATTGTATTGGTTTATTCGCATTTGTTTAGAAAGGATGAATTGTATTGGTTTATTCGCATTTGTTTAGAAAGGATGAAATTGTATTGGTTTATTCTCATTTGTTTAGAAAGGATGAATTGTATTGGTTTATTCTCATTTGTTTAGAAAGGATGAATTGTATTGGTTTAATTCGCATTTGTTTAGAAAGGATGAATTGTATTGGTTTATTCTCATTTGTTTAGAAAGGATGAATTGTATTGGTTTATTCTCATTTGTTTAGAAAGGATGAATTGGTATTGGTTTATTCGCATTTGTTTAGAAAGGATGAATTGTATTGGTTTATTCTCATTTGTTTAGAAAGGATGAATTGTATTGGTTTATTCTCATTTGTTTAGAAAGGATGAATTGTATTGGTTTATTCTCATTTGTTTAGAAAGGATGAATTGTATTAGTTTATTCTCATTTGTTTAGAAAGGATGAATTGTATTGGTTTATTCTCATTTGTTTAGAAAGGATGAATTGTATTGGTTTATTCGCATTTGTTTAGAAAGGATGAATTGTATTGGTTTATTCTCATTTTGTTTAGAAAGGATGAATTGTATTGGTTTATTCTCATTTGTTTAGAAAGGATGAATTGTATTGGTTTATTCGCATTTGTTTAGAAAGGATGAATTGTATTGGTTTATTCTCATTTGTTTAGAAAGGATGAATTGTATTGGTTTATTCTCATTTGTTTAGAAAGGATGAATTGTATTGGTTTATTCTTATTTGTTTAGAAGGATGAATTGTATTGGTTTATTCTCATTTGTTTAGAAAGGATGAATTGTATTGTTTTATTCTCATTTGTTTAGAAAGGATGAATTGTATTGGTTTATTCTCATTTGTTTAGAAAGGATGTATTGTATTGGTTTATTCTCATTTGTTTAGAAAGGATGAATTGTATTGGTTTATTCTCATTTGTTTAGAAAGGATGAATTGTATTGGTTTATTCTCATTTGTTTAGAAAGGATGAATTGTATTGGTTTATTCTGTTTGTTTAGAAAGGATGAATTGTATTGGTTTATTCTCATTTGTTTAGAAAAGGATGTATTGGTTTATTCTCATTTGTTGAAAGGATGAATTGTATTGGTTTATTCTCATTTGTTTAGAAAGCATGAATTGTATTGGTTTATTCTCATTTGCTTCAGAAAGGATGAATTGTATTGGTTTATTCTCATTTGTTTAGAAAGGATGAATTGTATTGGTTTATTCTCATTTGTTTAGAAAGGATGTATTGTATTGGTTTATTCTCATTTGTTTAGAAAGGATGTATTGTATTGGTTTATTCTCATTTGTTTAGAAAGGATGAAGTGTATTGGTTTATTCTCATTTGTTTAGAAAGGATGAATTGTATTGGTTTATTCTTATTTGTTTAGAAAGGATGAATTGTATTGGTTTATTCTCATTTGTTTAGAAAGGATGAATTGTATTGGTTTATTCGCATTTGTTTAGAAAGGATGAATTGTATTGGTTTATTCTCATTTGTTTAGAAAGGATGAATTGTATTGGTTTATTCGCATTTGTTTAGAAAGGATGAATTGTGGTTTATTCTCATTTGTTTAGAAAGGATGAATTGTATTGGTTTATTCTCATTTGTTTAGAAAGGATGAATTGTATTGGTTTATTCGCATTTGTTTAGAAAGGAAGAATTGTATTGGTTTATTCTCATTTGTGTAGAAAGGATGAATTGTATTGGTTTATTCGCATTTGTTTAGAAAGGATGAATTGTATTGGTTTATTCTCATTTGTTTAGAAAGGATGAATTGTATTGGTTTATTCTCATTTGTTTAGAAAGGATGAATTGTATTGGTTTATTCTCATTTGTTTAGAAAGGATGAATTGTATTGGTTTATTCGCATTTGTTTAGAAAGGATGAATTGTATTGGTTTATTCGCATTTGTTTAGAAAGGATGAATTGTATTGGTTTATTCTCATTTGTTTAGAAAGGATGAATTGTATTGGTTTATTCTCATTTGTTTAGAAAGGATGAATTGTATTGGTTTATTCGCATTTGTTTAGAAAGGATGAATTGTATTGGTTTATTCTCATTTGTTTAGAAAGGATGAATTGTATTGGTTTATTCTCATTTGTTTAGAAAGGATGAATTGTATTGGTTTATTCGCATTTGTTTAGAAAGGATGAATTGTATTGGTTTATTCTCATTTGTTTAGAAAGGATGAATTGTATTGGTTTATTCTCATTTGTTTAGAAAGGATGAATTGTATTGGTTTATTCTCATTTGTTTAGAAAGGATGAATTGTATTAGTTTATTCTCATTTGTTTAGAAAGGATGAATTGTATTGGTTTATTCTCATTTGTTTAGAAAGGATGAATTGTATTGGTTTATTCGCATTTGTTTAGAAAGGATGAATTGTATTGGTTTATTCTCATTTGTTTAGAAAGGATGAATTGTATTGGTTTATTCTCATTTGTTTAGAAAGGATGAATTGTATTGGTTTATTCGCATTTGTTTAGAAAGGATGAATTGTATTGGTTTATTCTCATTTGTTTAGAAAGGATGAATTGTATTGGTTTATTCTCATTTGTTTAGAAAGGATGTGAATTGTATTGGTTTATTCTCATTTGTTTAGAAAGGATGAATTGTATTGGTTTATTCTCATTTGTTTAGAAAGGATGAATTGTATTGGTTTATTCTCATTTGTTTAGAAAGGATGAATTGTATTGGTTTATTCTCATTTGTTTAGAAAGGATGAATTGTATTGGTTTATTCTCATTTGTTTAGAAAGGATGAATTGTATTGGTTTATTCTCATTTGTTTAGAAAGGATGAAATTGCATTGGTTTATTCGCATTTGTTTAGAAAGGATGAATTGTATTGGTTTATTCTCATTTGTTTAGAAAGGATGAATTGTATTGGTTTATTCTCATTTGTTTAGAAAGGATGTATTGTATTGGTTTATTCTCTATTTGTTTAGAAAGGATGAATTGTATTGGTTTATTCTCATTTGTTTAGAAAGGATGAATTGTATTGGTTTATTCTCATTTGTTTAGAAAGGATGAATTGTATTGGTTTATTCGCATTTGTTTAGAAAGGATGAATTGTATTGGTTTATTCTCATTTGTTTAGAAAGGATGTATTGTATTGGTTTATTCTCATTTGTTTAGAAAGGATGAATTGTATTAGTTTATTCTCATTTGTTTAAAATGATGAATTGTATTGGTTTATTCTCATTTGTTTAGAAAGGATGAATTGTATTGGTTTATTCTCATTTGTTTAGAAAGGATGAATTGTATTGGTTTATTCTCATTTGTTTAGAAAGGATGAATTGTATTGGTTTATTCTCATTTGTTTAGAAAGGATGAATTGTATTGGTTTATGCTCATTTGTTTAGAAAGGATGAATTGCATTGGTTTATTCGCATTTGTTTAGAAAGGATGAATTGTATTGGTTTATTCTCATTTGTTTAGAAAGGATGAATTGTATTGGTTTATTCGCATTTGTTTAGAAAGGATGAATTGTATTGGTTTATTCTCATTTGTTTAGAAAGGATGTATTGTATTGGTTTATTCTCATTTGTTTAGAAAGGATGAATTGCATTGGTTTATTCTCATTTGTTTAGAAAGGATGAATTGTATTGGTTTATTCTCATTTGTTTAGAAAGGATGAATTGTATTGGTTTATTCTCATTTGTTTAGAAAGGATGAATTGTATTGGTTTATTCTCATTTGTTTAGAAAGGATGAATTGTATTGGTTTATTCTCATTTCTTTAGAAAGGATGTATTGTATTGGTTTATTCGCATTTGTTTAGAAAGGATGAATTGTATTGGTTTATTCCTCATTTGTTTAGAAAGGATGAATTGTATTGGTTTATTCTCATTTGTTTAGAAAGGATGTATTGTATTGGTTTATTCGCATTTGTTTAGAAAGGATGAAATTTATTGGTTTATTCTCATTTGCTTAGAAAGGATGAATTGTATTGGTTTATTCTCATTTGTTTAGAAAGGATGAATTGTATTGGTTTATTCGCATTTGTTTAGAAAGGATGAATTGTATTGGTTTATTCTCATTTGTTTAGAAAGGATGTATTGTATTGGTTTATTCTCATTTGTTTAGAAAGGATGTATGGTATTGGTTTATTCTCATTTGTTTAGAAAGGATGAATTGTATTGGTTTATTCTCATTTGTTTAGAAAGGATGTATTGTATTGGTTTATTCTCATTTGTTTAGAAAGGATGAATTGTATTGGTTTATTCTCATTTGTTTAGAAAGGATGTATTGTATTGGTTTATTCTCATTTGTTTAGAAAGGATGCATTGTATTGGTTTATTCGCATTTGTTTAGAAAGGATGAATTGCATTGGTTTATTCTCATTTGTTTAGAAAGGATGTATTGTATTGGTTTATTCTCATTTGTTTAGAAAGGATGAATTGTATTGGTTTATTCGCATTTGTTTAGAAAGGATGTATTGTATTGGTTTATTCTCATTTGTTTAGAAAGGATGTATTGTATTGGTTTATTCTCATTTGTTTAGAAAGTATGTATTGTATTGGTTTATTCTCATTTGTTTAGAAAGGATGAATTGCATTGGTTTATTCTCATTTGTTTAGAAAGGATGAATTGTATTGGTTTATTCTCATTTGTTTAGAAAGGATGAATTGTATTGGTTTATTCTCATTTGTTTAGAAAGGATGTATTGTATTGGTTTATTCTCATTTGTTTAGAAAGGATGAATTGTATTGGTTTATTCTCATTTGTTTAGAAAGGATGAATTGTATTGGTTTATTCTCATTTGTTTAGAAAGGATGAATTGTATTGGTTTATTCTCATTTGTTTAGAAAGGATGAATTGTATTGGTTTATTCTCATTTGTTTAGAAAGGATGAATTGTATTGGTTTATTCTCATTTGTTTAGAAAGGATGAATTGTATTGGTTTATTCTCATTTGTTTAGAAAGGATGAATTGTATTGGTTTATTCTCATTTGTTTAGAAAGGATGAATTGTATTGGTTTATTCTCATTTGTTTAGAAAGGATGAATTGTATTGGTTTATTCTCATTTGTTTAGAAAGGATGAATTGTATTGGTTTATTCTCATTTGTTTAGAAAGGATGAATTGTATTGGTTTATTCTCATTTGTTTAGAAAGGATGAATTGTATTGGTTTATTCTCATTTGTTTAGAAAGGATGAATTGTATTGGTTTATTCTCATTTGTTTAGAAAGGATGAATTGTATTGGTTTATTCTCATTTGTTTAGAAAGGATGAATTGTATTGGTTTATTCTCATTTGTTTAGAAAGGATGAATTGCATTGGTTTATTCTCATTTGTTTAGAAAGGATGAATTGTATTGGTTTATTCTCATTTGTTTAGAAATCATGAATTGTATTGGTTTATTCTCATTTGTTTAGAAAGGATGAATTGTATTGGTTTATTCTCATTTGTTTAGAAAGGATGTATTGTATTGGTTTATTCTCATTTGTTTAGAAAGGATGAATTGTATTGGTTTTTCTCATTTGTTTAGAAAGGATGAATTGTATTGGTTTATTCTCATTTGTTTAGAAAGGATGAATTGTATTGGTTTATTCTCATTTGTTTAGAAAGGATGAATTGTATTGGTTTATTCTAATTTCTTTAGAAAGGATGTATTGTATTGGTTTATACGCATTTGTTTAGAAAGGATGAATTGTATTGGTTTATTCTCATTTGTTTAGAAAGGATGAATTGTATTGGTTTATTCTCATTTGTTTAGAAAGGATGTATTGTATTGGTTTATTCGCATTTGTTTAGAAAGGATGAAATTTATTGGTTTATTCTCATTTAGAAAGGATGAATTGTATTGGTTTATTCTCATTTGTTTAGAAAGGATGAATTGTATTGGTTTGTGCATTTGTTTAGAAAGGATGAATTGTATTTGTTTATTCTCATTTGTTTAGAAAGGATGTATTGTATTGGTTTATTCTCATTTGTTTAGAAAAGGATGTATTGTATTGGTTTATTCTCATTTGTTTAGAAAGGATGAATTGTATTGGTTTATTCTCATTTGTTTAGAAAGGATGTATTGTATTGGTTTATTCTCATTTGTTTAGAAGGATGAATTGTATTGGTTTATTCTCATTTGTTTAAGAAAGATGTATTGTATTGGTTTATTCTCATTTGTTTAGAAAGGATGTATTGTATTGGTTTATTCGCATTTGTTTAGAAAGGATGAATTGTATTGGTTTATTCTCATTTGTTTAGAAAGGATGTATTGTATTGGTTTTATTCTCATTTGTTTAGAAAGGATGAATTGTATTGGTTTATTCGCATTTGTTTAGAAAGGATGTATTGTATTGGTTTATTCTCATTTGTTTAGAAAGGATGTATTGTATTGGTTTATTCTCATTTGTTTTTTAAGAAAGTATGTATTGTATTGGTTTATTCTCATTTGTTTAGAAAGGATAGATTGTATTGGTTTATTCTCATTTGTTTAGAAAGGATGAATTGTATTGGTTTATTCATTTGTTTAGAAAGGATGAATTGTATTGGTTTATTCTCATTTGTTTAGAAGGATGTATTGTATTGGTTTATTCTCATTTGTTTAGAAAGGATGAATTGTATTGGTTTATTCTCATTTGTTTAGAAAGGATGAATTGTATTGGTTTATTCTCATTTGTTTAGAAAGGATGAATTGTATTGGTTTATTCTCATTTGTTTGAGAAAGGATGAATTGTATTGGTTTATTCTCATTTGTTTAGAAAGGATGAATTGTATTGGTTTATTCTCATTTGTTTAGAAAGGATGAATTGTATTGGTTTATTCTCATTTGTTTAGAAAGGATGAATTGTATTAGTTTATTCTCATTTGTTTAGAAAGGATGAATTGTATTGGTTTATTCTCATTTGTTTAGAAAGGATGAATTGTATTGGTTTATTCTCATTTGTTTAGAAAGGATGAATTGTATTGGTTTATTCTCATTTGTTTAGAAAGGATGAATTGTATTGGTTTATTCTCATTTGTTTAGAAAGGATGAATTGTATTGGTTTATTCTCATTTGTTTAGAAAGGATGAATTGTATTGGTTTATTCTCATTTGTTTAGAAAGGATGAATTGTATTGGTTTATTCTCATTTGTTTAGAAAGGATGAATTGTATTGGTTTATTCACATTTGTTTAGAAAGGATGGTGTATTGGTTTATTCTCATTTGTTTAGAAAGGATGAATTGTATTGGTTTATTCTCATTTGTTTAGAAATCATGAATTGTATTGGTTTATTCTCATTTGTTTAGAAAGGATGAATTGTATTTGTTTATTCTCATTTGTTTAGAAAGGATGTATTGTATTGGTTTATTCTCATTTGTTTAGAAAGGATGAATTGTATTGGTTTTTCTCATTTGTTTAGAAAGGATGAATTGTATTGGTTTATTCTCATTTGTTTAGAAAGGATGAATTGTATTGGTTTATTCTCATTTGTTTAGAAAGGATTGATTGTATTGGTTTATTCTCATTTGTTTAGAAAGGATGAATTGTATTGGTTTATTCTCATTTGTTTAGAAAGGATGAATTGTATTGGTTTATTCTCATTTGTTTAGAAAGGATGAATTGTATTGGTTTATTCTCATTTGTTTAGAAAGGATGAATTGTATTGGTTTATTGTCATTTGTTTAGAAAGGATGAATTGTATTGGTTTATTCTCATTTGTTTAGAAAGGATGAATTGTATTGGTTTATTCTCATTTGTTGAAAAGGATGAATTGTATTGGTTTATTCTCATTTGTTTAGAAAGGATGAATTGTATTGGTTTATTCTCATTTGTTTAGAAAGGATGAATTGTATTGGTTTATTCTCATTTGTTTAGAAAGGATGAATTGTATTGGTTTATTCTCATTTGTTTAGAAAGGATGAATTGTATTGGTTTATTCTCATTTGTTTAAGAAAGGATGAATTGTATTGGTTTATTCTCATTTGTTTAGAAAGGATGAATTGTATTGGTTTATTCGCATTTGTTTAGAAAGGATGAATTGTATTGGTTTATTCGCATTTGTTTAGAAAGGATAGATTGTGGTTTTATTCTCATTTGTTTAGAAAGGATGAATTGTATTGGTTTATTCTCATTTGTTTAGAAGGATGAATTGTATTGGTTTATTCGCATTTGTTTAGAAAGGATGAATTGTATTGGTTTTATTCTCATTTGTTTAGAAAGGATGAATTGTATTGGTTGTCTCTTTGTTGCAGAAAGGATGTAGATTGTATTGGTTTATTCTCATTTGTTTAGAAAGGATGAATTGTATTGGTTTATTCTCATTTGTTTAGAAAGGATGTGTTCTGTTGAATTGTATTGGTTTATTCTCATTTGTTTAGAAAGGATGGTGTATTGGTTTATTCTCATTTGTTTAGAAAGGATGAATTGTATTGGTTTATTCTCATTTGTTTAGAAAGGATGAATTGTATTGGTTTATTCTCATTTGTTTAGAAAGGATGAATTGTATTGGTTTATTCTCATTTGTTTAGAAAGGATGAATTGTATTGGTTTTATTCTCATTTGTTTAGAAAGGATGAATTGTATTGGGTTTATTCTCATTTGTTTAGAAAGGATGAATTGTATTGGTTTATTCTCATTTGTTTAGAAAGGATGAATTGTATTGGTTTATTCTCATTTGTTTAGAAAGGATGTATTGTATTGGTTTATTCTCATTTGTTTAGAAAGGATGAATTGTATTGGTTTATTCTCATTTGTTTAGAAAGGATGAATTGTATTGGTTTATTCTCATTTGTTTAGAAAGGATGTATTGTATTGGTTTATTCTCATTTGTTTAGAAAGGATGTATTGTATTGGTTTATTCTCATTTGTTTAGAAAGGATGAATTGTATTGGTTTATTCTCATTTGTTTAGAAAGGATGAATTGTATTGGTTTATTCTCATTTGTTTAGAAAGGATGTATTGTATTGGTTTATTCTCATTTGTTTAGAAAGGATGAATTGTGGTTTATTCTCATTTGTTTAAGAAAGGATGAATTGTATTGGTTTATTCTCATTTGTTTAGAAAGGATGAATTGTATTGGTTTATTCTCATTTGTTTGAAAGGATGAATTGTATTGGTTTATTCTCATTTGTTTAGAAAGGATGAATTGTATTGGTTTATTCTCATTTGTTTAGAAGGGATTGAATTGTATTGGATTTTTATTCTCATTTGTTTGAAAGGATAGATTATACATTGTTTTATTCTCATTTGTTTAGAAAGGATGAATTGTATTGGTTTATTCTCATTTGTTGAGAAAGGATGAATTGTATTGGATTTTATTCTCATTTGTTTAGAAAGGATGAATTGTATTGGTTTATTCTCATTTGTTTAGAAAGGATGAATTGTATTGGTTTATTCTCATTTGTTTAGAAAGGATGAATTGTATTGGTTTATTCTCATTTGTTTAGAAAGGATGAATTGTATTGGTTTTATTCGCATTTGTTTAGAAAGGATGAATTGTATTGGTTTATTCGCATTTGTTTAGAAAGGATGAATTGTATTGGTTTATTCGCATTTGTTTAGAAAGGATGAATTAATATTGGTTTATTCTCATTTGTTTAGAAAGGATGAATTGTATTGGTTTATTCTCATTTGTTTAGAAAGGATGAATTGTATTGGTTTATTCTCATTTGTTTAGAAAGGATGAATTGTATTGGTTTTATTCTCATTTGTTTAGAAAGGATGAATTGTATTGGTTTATTCTCATTTGTTTAAGAAGGATGAATTGTATTGGTTTATTCTCATTTGTTTAGAAAGGATAGATTGTATTGGTTTATTCTCATTTGTTTAGAAAGGATGTATTGTATTGGTTTATTCTCATTTGTTTAGAAAGGATAGAGATTATCTGGTTTATTCTCATTTGTTTAGAAAGGATGAATTATGTTAGTTTATTCTCATTTGTTTAGAAAGGATGGATTGTATTGGTTTATTCTCATTTGTTTAGAAAGGATGAATTGTATTGGTTTATTCTCATTTGTTTAGATAGGATGAATTGTATTGGTTTATTCTCATTTGTTTAGAAAGGGTGAATTGTATTGGTTTATTCTCATTTGTTTGAAAAGGATGAATTGTATTGGTTTATTCTCATTTGTTTAGAAAGGGTGAATTGTATGGTTTGGCTCTCATTTGTTTTAGAAAGGATGTATTGTATTAGTTTATTCTCATTTGTTTAGAAAGGATGAATTGTATTGGTTTTATTCTCATTTGTTTAGAAAGGATGTATTGTATTGGTTTATTCTCATTTGTTTAGAAAGGATGAATTGTATTGGTTTATTCTCATTTGTTTAGAAAGGATGAATTGTATTGGTTTATTCTCATTTGTTTAGAAAGGATGTATTGTATTGGTTTATTCTCATTTGTTTAGAAAGGGTGGGTAGTATTGGTTTTATTCTCATTTGTTTAGAAAGGATAGATTGTATTGGTTTATTCTCATTTGTTTAGAAAGGATGTATTGTATTGGTTTATTCTCATTTGTTTAGAAAGGATGAATTGTATTGGTTTATTCTCATTTGTTTAGAAAGGATGTATTGTATTGGTTTATTCTCATTTGTTTAGAAAGGGTGAATTGTATTGGTTTATTCTCATTTGTTTAGAAAGGATGAATTGTATTGGTTTTATTCTCATTTGTTTAGAAAGTATGAATTGTATTGGTTTATTCGCATTTGTTTAGAAAGGATGTATTGTATTGGTTTATTCTCATTTGTTTAGAAAGGATGAATTGTATTGGTTTATTCTCATTTGTTTAGAAAGGATGTATTGTATTGGTTTATTCTCATTTGTTTAGAAAGGGTGAATTGTATTGGTTTATTCTCATTTGTTTAGAAAGGATGTATTGTATTGGTTTATTCTCATTTGTTTAGAAAGGATGTATTGTATTGGTTTATTCTCATTTGTTTAGAAAGGGTGAATTGTATTGGTTTATTCTCATTTGTTTAGAAAGGATGAATTGTATTGGTTTATTCTCATTTGTTTAGAAAGGATGTATTGTATTGGTTTATTCTCATTTGTTTAGAAAGGATGAATTGTATTGGTTTATTCTCATTTGTTTAGAAAGGATGTATTGTATTGGTTTATTCTCATTTGTTTAGAAAGGGTGAATTGTATTGGTTTATTCTCATTTGTTTAGAAAGGATGAATTGTATTGGTTTATTCTCATTTGTTTAGAAAGGATGTATTGTATTGGTTTATTCTCATTTGTTTAGAAAGGGTGAATTGTATTGGTTTATTCTCATTTGTTTAGAAAGGATGAATTGTATTGGTTTATTCTCATTTGTTTAGAAAGGATGAATTGTATTGGTTTATTCTCATTTGTTTAGAAAGGATGTATTGTATTGGTTTATTCTCATTTGTTTAGAAAGGGTGAATTGTATTGGTTTATTCTCATTTGTTTAGAAAGGATGAATTGTATTGGTTTATTCGCATTTGTTTATAAAGGATGAATTGTATTAGTTTATTCTCATTTGTTTAGAAAGGATGAATTGTATTAGTTTATTCTCATTTGTTTAGAAAGGATGAATTGTATTGGTTTATTCGCATTTGTTTAGAAAGGATGAATTGTATTGGTTTATTCACATTTGTTTAGAAAGGATGTATTGTATTGGTTTATTCTCATTTGTTTAGAAAGGGTGAATTGTATTGGTTTATTCTCATTTGTTTAGAAAGGATGAATTGTATTAGTTTATTCTTATTTCTTTAGAAAGGATGAATTGTATTGGTTTATTCGCATTTGTTTAGAAAGGATGAATTGTATTGGTTTATTCTCATTTGTTTAGAAAGGATGTATTGTATTGGTTTATTCTCATTTGTTTAGAAAGGATGAATTGTATTGGTTTATTCTCATTTCTTTAGAAAGGGTGAATTGTATTGGTTTATTCTCATTTGTTTAGAAAGGATGAATTGTATTGGTTTATTCTCATTTGTTTAGAAAGGATGAATTGTATTGGTTTATTCTCATTTGTTTAGAAAGGGTGAATTGTATTGGTTTATTCTCATTTGTTTAGAAAGGATGTATTGTATTGGTTTATTCTCATTTGTTTAGAAAGGATGAATTGTATTGGTTTATTCTCATTTGTTTAGAAAGGGTGAATTGTATTGGTTTATTCTCATTTGTTTAGAAAGGATGTATTGTATTGGTTTATTCTCATTTGTTTAGAAAGGGTGAATTGTATTGGTTTATTCTCATTTGTTTAGAAAGGATGAATTGTATTGGTTTATTCTCATTTGTTTAGAAAGGATGTATTGTATTGGTTTATTCTCATTTGTTTAGAAAGGATGAATTGTATTGGTTTATTCTCATTTGTTTAGAAAGGTGTATTGTATTGGTTTATTCTCATTTGTTTAAAAAGCGTGAATTGTATTGGTTTATTCTCATTTGTTTAGAAAGGATGTATTGTGTTGGTTTATTCTCATTTGTTTAGAAAGGATGAATTGTATTGGTTTATTCTCATTTGTTTAGAAAGGATGAATTGTATTGGTTTATTCTCATTTGTTTAGAAAGGGTGAATTGTATTGGTTTATTCTCATTTGTTTAGAAAGGATGAATTGTATTGGTTTATTCTCATTTGTTTAGAAAGGATGAATTGTATTGGTTTATTCTCATTTGTTTAGAAAGGATGAATTGTATTGGTTCATTCTCATTTGTTTAGAAAGGATGAATTGTATTGGTTTATTCTCATTTGTTTAGAAAGGATGAATTGTATTGGTTTATTCTCATTTGTTTAGAAAGGGTGAATTGTATTGGTTTATTCTCATTTGTTTAGAAAGGATGAATTGTATTGGTTTATTCACATTTGTTTAGAAAGGATGAATTGTATTGGTTTATTTTCATTTGTTTAGAAAGGATGAATTGTATTGGTTTATTCTCATTTGTTTAGAAAGGATGTATTGTATTGGTTTATTTTAATTTGTTTAGAAAGGATGTATTGTATTGGTTTATTCTCATTTGTTTAGAAAGGATGAATTGTATTGGTTTATTCTCATTTGTTTAGAAAGGATGAATTGTATTGGTTTATTCACATTTGTTTAGAAAGGGTGAATTGTATTGGTTTATTTTCATTTGTTTAGAAAGGGTGAATTGTATTGGTTTATTCTCATTTGTTTAGAAAGGGTGAATTGTATTGGTTTATTTTCATTTGTTTAGAAAGGATGTATTGTATTGGTTTATTCTCATTTGTTTAGAAAGGGTGAATTGTATTGGTTTATTCTCATTTGTTTAGAAAGGATGAATTGTATTGGTTTATTCTCATTTGTTTAGAAAGGATGAATTGTATTGGTTTATTCACATTTGTTTAGAAAGGATGAATTGTATTGGTTTATTCTCATTTGTTTAGAAAGGATGAATTGTATTGGTTTATTCACATTTGTTTAGAAAGGATGAATTGTATTGGTTTATTCACATTTGTTTAGAAAGGGTGAATTGTATTGGTTTATTCTCATTTGTTTAGAAAGGGTGAATTGTATTGGTTTATTCTCATTTGTTTAGAAAGGATGAATTGTATTGGTTTATTTTCATTTGTTTAGAAAGGATGAATTGTATTGGTTTATTCACATTTGTTTACAAAGGATGAATTGTATTGGTTTATTCTCATTTGTTTAGAAAGGATGAATTGTATTGGTTTATTCACATTTGTTTAGAAAATTGAATTGTATTGGTTTATTTTCATTTGTTTAGAAAGGAATTGAATTTTGTTGGTTTTATTCTCATTTGTTTAGAAAGGGTGAATTGTATTGGTTTATTTTCATTTGTTTAGAAAGGATGTATTGTGATGGTTTATTCTCATTTGTTTAGAAAGGGTGAATTGTATTGGTTTATTCTCATTTGTTTAGAAAGGGTGAATTGTATGGTTTATTTTCATTTGTTTAGAAAGGATGTATTGTATTGGTTTATTCTCCTTTGTTTAGAAAGGATGAATTGTATTGGTTTATTCTCATTTGTTTAGAAAGGATGTATTGTATTGGTTTATTTTCATTTGTTTAGAAAGGATGTATTGTATTGGTTTATTCTCATTTGTTTAGAAAGGATGAATTGTATTGGTTCATTCTCATTTGTTTAGAAAGGATGAATTGTACTGGACTATTCTCATTTGTTTAGAAAGAATGAATTGTATTGGTTTATTCTCATTTGTTCAGAAAGGATAGAATTGTATTGGTTTATTCTCATTTGTTTGGAAAGGATGAATTGTATTGGTTTATTCTGTTTGTAGAAAGGATGAATTGTGGTTTATTCTCATTTGTTTAGAAAGGATGAATTGTATTGGTTTATTCTCATTTTTGTTTAGAGAAAGGATGAATTGTATTGGTTTATTCTCATTTGTTTAGAAAGGATGAATTGTATTTATTTTTATTCTCATTTGTTTAGAAAGGATGAATTATATTGGTTTATTCTCATTTGTTGAAAGGATGAATTGTATTGGTTTATTCATTTGTTTAGAAAGGATGAATTGTATTGGTTTATTTTCATTTGTTTAGAAAAGGATGTATTGTATTGGTTTATTCATTTGTTTAGAAAGGATGAATTGTATTGGTTTATTCTCATTTGTTTAGAAAGAATGAATTGTATTGGTTTATTCTCATTTGTTTAGAAAGGATGAATTGTATTGGATTGTTCTCATTTGTTTAGAAAGGATGAATTTTCCTTGGTTTATTCTCATTTGTTTAGAAAGGATGAATTGTATTGATTTCTTCTCATTTGTTGAAAGGATGAATTGTATTGGGTTTATTCTCATTTGTTTAGAAAGGATGAATTGTATTGGTTTATTCTCATTTGTTTAGAAAGGATGTATTGTGTGGTTTTATTCTCATTTGTTTGAGAAAGGATAGATTGTATTGGTTTTATTCTCATTTGTTTAGAAAGGATGAATTGTATTGGTTTATTCTCATTTGTTTAGAAAGGATGAATTGTATTGGTTTATTCTCATTTGTTGAAAGGATAGATTGTATTGGTTTATTCTCATTTTGTTTAGAAAGGATGAATTGTATTGGTTTATTCTCATTTGTTTGAAAGGATAGATTATATTGGTTGAAGTATCATTTGTTTAGAAGGATGATTATTAGTTTTATTATAATTTGTTTAGAAAGGATGTATTGTATTGGTTTATTCTCATTTGTTTAGAAAGGATGAATTGTATTGGTTTATTCTCATTTGTTTAGAAAGGATGAATTGTATTGGTTTATTCTCATTTGTTTAGAAAGGATGAATTGTATTGGTTTAATTCTCATTTGTTTAGAAAGGATAGATTGTATTGGTTTATTCTCATTTGTTTAGAAAGGGTGAATTGTATTGGTTTATTCTCATTTGTTTAGAAAGGATGAATTGTATTGGTTTATTCTCATTTGTTTAGAAAGGATGAATTGTATTGGTTTATTCTCATTTGTTTAGAAGGATGAATTGTATTGGTTTATTTTCATTTGTTTAGAAAGGATGGTTTGTATTGGATTTTATTCTCATTTGTTTAGAAAGGATGAATTGTATTGGTTTATTCACATTTGTTTAGAAAGGATGAATTGTATTGGTTTATTTTCATTTGTTTAGAAAGGATGTATTGTATTGGTTTATTCTCATTTATTTTGAAAGGATGAATTTATATTGGTTTTCTCATTTGTTTAGAAAGGATGAATTGTGTTAGTTTTATTCTCATTTGTTTAGAAAGGATGAATTGTATTGGTTTTTATTCTCATTTTGTTTCAGAAAGGATGAATTGTATTGGTTTATTCGCATTTGTTTAGAAAGGATGAATTGTATTATATGATAATCATAATTGTAATAATTATTTGTGACAGTCTAATTATTTGTAGCTGTATAATCAATTTTCATTTATTTATTTTTAATGGACATAACAATTTAATTAGCATTTACACCTCCATTGTTAAGGACAGGTCATTTAGTTAAGATGTGTTTTCCAACACCAGCACAAAACCAGGATCGTGAACCTTTACCCACATTCATCAACAAACATGAACAACAGGAATGAGACAGCAAACTTCTCAACTCTGCATGTCAAACTCTTTTATTACTTATTTGCTTTAATATTTGTCTATATTTCTGAGATGAGGTAGTATTTACAGTATTTACATTATTCGGACTATTGTCCTCATCTTTATTGCCATTTGTATGACATATCGGCCGTTGTTTGCTCCAGCCTTCTTCAGGTGCTAAGAATTTTGAACTGAACCCTTTATTACAATCACTGGGGTATATCATCCTCATTCCTTGCATAAAGCCTTGATTGAAATCATGAGTTATCTCCCTCTAACCCTGCAAGTTACTTGTTCACCACTGTTTAAGGACACATGGCCCAGTGGATATACACATTGGTTAGTTTTTTACTTGACTCTTAGAGTTGTGAGTTCAATACCATGCTACAACAGTAGTGAAGAAGTAACTTCCAGGGTTAGAGGGTGATAACTCATGACTTCATGACTTCCAATCAAGGCTTTAAACAAGGAATGAGGATGATATACCCCAGTGATTGTAATAAAGGGTTTAGTTAAAAATTCCTAGCACCTGAAGAAGGCCGGAGCATACAATGGCCAAAATGTCGTACAAATGACAACAAAGATGAGGACAATAGTCCGAATAATGTAAATACTGTACTTGTTTGCTTAGATGTTTACTTAGCATTTCTATTTAAATTTTCGATAATTTTCAGGAGTTTATTCCTTCTACAAATAAATTATTATAATTATACACTTGTACCTGGGGCCAGTGCAAGGGTCTTGTGCTCCACACCAAAACTAAGATATGCTCCTGCCATTCTACTACATCTCAATTTTCATATTCATATGAATTCCAAATTTTTATTGCAACCTAATTATGTACAATATTGGATCATATGCATTGTAGATAAACAATTCAAATAGAATAATTGTAAATTATATACAATAATTACTTATTGAAATATAATTACAATTTTGACATATGACCAGAGAGGAAATAGAGTGAGGCAGGTCAACACTGACCACTCTAAACTTAGCTAATCTGATTCACAACCCATTCATTCGTTACAATTTACTCTATCACCACAAGCACTCATCTATCACCATTCAATCCAACAAATGCCACAATACAAAATATTTATAGGGATCATACTAAAATACACATGAGATAAAAATTTGATAATATACAAATTTTTTCTTGATAAAAATATATAAAATATAAGGCATGAAATGATGGTGGAGAGAATAAATCCAACAATGAAAATAAAATACAAGCAAATATTCAAAACAAATAAAAAATAAAATGTATGTAAATAGAAATTATAGACTCATCATAATAACTAATAATTATAACTAATAACTAACTAAATCTAAAGTTATTTATAAACTTTATGGAACTTTGTCTATGTGTGTGTGTGTGTGTGTGTGTGTGTGTGTGTCCGTTACCTATAGACTCCGAAACAGCTGAACCGATTTTCTTGAAAATTTACACAGTTGTACTATAAGCATCTGTGAGTGTTCTTAGCTAGGTTTTGTATCGAGGTACCCCCAATAAATATCAAAAATCGATAATTGAATAAATCGGGTTATAGAAGGGTGGCCCAATTTTAATCAAATTTGATACACTCACAGACAAAGACATAAGAAACGATATTCAGAAGTTTCAAGGTTGCAGTTCTTAAAATAGTGCAGAAAATCGATAATATATATATATAAATGGCAAGATGTTTGTGTGTGTGTCTGTTTATCTGTCTGTATGTCCTTTATACAAATCCACAATTTTTATCCGATTCTCACCAAACTTCACACAAATATTCTTTAAGCTGAGTCTGAGCTCCAGGACCATGGATTAATTTTAAAGCTTTTATTACACCTGAGCTACACTGCTAGTTTATTATGTAAAATCAACAATGTTTTATGGAAATTTTTAGCAGCAACTTGAGATTTTTCTTGTCAAAAATTTGTATAATCTTAACACATTTAACATTATAGATGAAAAAATTTTAATTTTGTATAAGACTTTTTTGAGGCTTAACATGATCAAAAGAAATTTGTGATTTTGGACAAAAATAGGAAAAACTTCAGAATGATGCCAAAATCTGTGAAAATCTTTCATTCTTTAATCATAAGCTGGGTTTAGTTTAATTTGTAATATATATATATATATATATATATATATATATATATTAGCAGTATAGCCCGGCATTGTTTGGGTGTAATGAAAGCTTTAAAACTAATCCATGATCTTGGAGCTCAGACTCAGCCTAAAGAATATTTGTGTGAAATTTGGTGAGAAACGGATAAAAATTGTGAATTTGTATAAAAGACATACAGATAGATAAACAGACACACACAAACATCTTGCCTTTTATATATATAAATTATCAATTTCTGCACTATTGAAACCTTGAAACTTCTGAATATCGTTTCTTATGTCTTTGAGTGTATCAAATTTGATTAAAATTGGGCCACCCTTCTATAACCCGATTTTTTCGATTATCTATTTTCGATAATTATCGGGGTACCTCGACCCAAAACCTAGCTAAGAACACTCGCAGACGCTTATAGTACAACTGTGTAAATTTTCAAGAAAATCGGTTCAGCTGCTTCGAAGTCTATAGGTAATGGACAGACACACACACACACACACACACACACACACACACACACACACACACACAGACAAAGTTTCATTTATAAATAAGTTTAGATAGATTTAGATATATATAACTAGAAAAATGCAAATGTTGATAAGATTGTGAGGGCTTATAAAGTAATGCCCAGAGCCCCCAATCAGGCGTGTTTCTCTCCTGATCAGGGTTCTTCAGGGTTAGTACACACTGGCCCTGTTTATAACTTCCAACTATGTCGCAAAGATGCAAATAAAAAATCAAAGCAATGCATAAACCCACAAATCATGATACGATGGATGATTATTTTGCAGAGTGTATATGGAATCAGACACAACATTTTATCACATCTGGCATTATATCTCTGCTGATTTATTTCCTTTTTAAAATTACCGATTCTGGAAATTGTATTAAATCAAAAGCCACCTTTACTGATTTTCTGCCTGAATTTCTGGGATGAGGAGTTATCATTATTTATGTTATGTTCATGCAGACTTGGGTGATATGTGTTGTGGTGCAGTGGATATTGGCTCTGGACGAGAATTGGGAGAGCTGAGTTTGAATTCCAGTTGAATTCGTTGCATTCACTTATGCGCAAATACCCTCAGGATAGCTATTAATCTGCCACTTCTCCTTCCAGCCATGAGTTAAATAACAGGACATATTGGGTCCTATAGCCTTGGATGGCAACCAGTCTACTGCAGAAAGTAATGGCAACCTATTGTGGGAAAATCCTCAGCTCTGACAGTCATTCTCTTTCGAGACATGATCACCCAAGCATGTTTCATGTATGGTACTTAACTGACTGGTTGACATGCAAACTACTGTCCTCTTGTTTGTTGTTGTTATTGTAGGGAGTTCTGATAAAAATCAAATAAAACAAAAAATAAAAATAAAAAGGATTAAAATAAAATAAGAGAGTTGCTTTTTCCTTTGAAACCCTTATCGGTTTCTTTCTCTCTTTTTAAACTTCTCTCTATGTTCTTCTCCCAACTAACGAGAATGTGTTATAGTGCCCTCCTACGAGGAATAGACTCTTCCTCTTACTATATAATTACCTGCAGCAGGCAGTTAAGTATGACACCTAATATGCAGTTAAAGCCAGCTACTCATCAGGCAATAAGCAGTGTAACTGTACTGTATAGTGGGGGTGTGTTCTTTTGAAGGGTAGTTGCATATTGTTGCAGATTAACAGAATTTGGCCTCATTATAGATAGCCCACTATAAGTCATAAAATGATTATAAATCAAGAAAAGCAAATTGAGTTGAAAAATAACATTTTATAGATACACATATCAATTAAGGTTCTTACAATTAACGTAAGCCCGGTTCACACTCCACCCACGTCTATTGAACAGGTGAAAAGGCTCATCCCTTGTTCCCTGTTTAGGATGTGGTTTCTGGCTTCCTCTTTTCCAATATTTTCACTCTTTTCTCTTTTTTTTTCTCAATTGCAGTAGGTAAACTAAACTATCGCCCGGTTCACACTCCACCCACGTCTATTGAATAGGTGAAGAGGCTCATCCCTTGTTTCCTGTTTAGGATGTGGTTTCCGGTTTCCTCTTTTCCAATCTTTTCACTCTTTTCTTTTTTTTTTTCTCAATTGGAGTAGATAGACTAAACTATCACCCGGTTCACTCTCCACCCACGTCTATTGAACAGGTGAAAAGTCTCATCCCTTGTTTCCTGTTTAGGATATGGTTTCCGGCTTTCTCTTTTCCAACCTTTTCACTCTTACGTAGCCCCCTGCACATCATTGGCGTTACCGCCTTGCTCGGGGTGATATGATTAAAAAAAAATCCTTAAATATGGGTCCAACGGATGTTAAAATGTTCATGGCAATAAAATGTTGAAAAGAGAATTAATGCTTAGGTATGTGGAAGCGTTGTAAGTAAGGAATGTCTGATGTATCCCTCTTTAGGTCAGTAAGTAGTTTTGAGACAGCGAAAAAGGAAAGGAGAGGTGAAGGAAGGCGAGCATAGTAAGCAGCTTGACTTGGTCAAGGGAGTTACTAATTACTCTCGTCTCTCTCGAGTCTGTCTGGGTGTGTCTGTGTCGGTCTGTCTGGCGATGCTTTCTGTATCGGCTTTTTATATCTTCTTTTTGGATCGCAGCAGATCATTTGGGAATTCACACTTGTATTTGATTCTGGGCTTCCCATTGACCGATAAATAAAATTTGCCTAGGCTCGCGAACTGGAATTTAATATTTAATTCATTTTTAGTTTTCAACCGGAACATCGGATGCGCACCGACGAGTTTTGATCATTTGCTTTTTGGTCGTAAGAGGGCAAACATCCGGTCCATCGCTTTGCTCGGTCGGTATCACCACAACTGTTCGGACTTACTTATTCTATTTACTTATTCTTGTTATATTAATACACTGTTTTGAACCTACCTTATGTTTTCCGTGTCTTACTTCCGGTCAAACTGTTCACTACAACTTTGCAGTGAAGTTTCGCCACAACAATTTGGCGACGAAAATCCACAACAGAAAGCAACCCTCAGATAAAAAGAGACAGAAGAAGAAAAAGAAGAAGACTGAACATTGCCAAAAACACCCGACGTTTCTCGGAACAGAGCATATTAATTTATAACGGAAAACTAACAAAAATCAGGGAGGCTCCATGCATGATTTCCGTTATAAAAACAAAAATTTAAAAATATAGGAACGCCATAAAATATAATAAGGTGGAAGATAAGATTTAAAACCCACATGATGAAAACAACAGTAAATACAGCAAAAGTAATGCTTTATCCATACATTATTGGAAATAAAATCTCGAACAAGAACCCAATAATAACCTGGAATATCGTAGCTAAATCCAAACATTACAACGGAAAAAAAGATAAATGTAATCTATGTTTTTAGAAAAACTTGTCATCTTAAACCATATCTATAATCCTAATTTGTTAATAAAATAGATTTAATGACCACATGCTTTAAAAAAAAAATACTGACTTAAATTATTAGACCCAGATTGATACAGATTCCTCTACGTTTCTTTCTTTCTTTCTTTCTTTCTTTCTTTCTTTCTTTCTTTCTTTCTTTCTTTCTTCCGCAATATTACTTTTAGCAATTATGAATTAAACCCCTTTTGTTTTTGCTCCCTACATTTTATTTTTGATTTTAATTCTAAATTTTACTGTTTATTTTTAATTTTCATTTTATTTTATTTTACCATATTTAAAATTTAATTTTTATCCACATGTAATATTTGAATATTTACATTTTTACGTTTCATAACTTACGCCCTTGATTTCTTTCCCTGCATTTTTTTTGTTGATATTTTTCATTTTTTATTTTAATTCTCAATTTTAAATTTAGTGTTAGCATTATGTATTGGAGTACAGTGTAAGGCAGTCGTGGGTTCAATCAGACATTCTTGGACTGTAAGTGTGTGAAATTTGTGAGCACGTTTGGTGGCTTTTAGAATTAAAGAGTTCAGTATACAAAAGAAAAGGTTATTCTTGGCCATTATGGTATTTAATAAAGTTTATTCATTGTTTTCTCTTTTATTTAATCAACGTAAGTTTTTTATTTATTTATTTTGTTCCCTAATCACAAAAAATGTTTTTCATTTTAGAAAATACTTTTGTATTTGCAGATTTGAAAGATTCCTGCATAAAATTTAATAATATATGCATCTTTATTTTACCAGGAGCCCAAACTGTTTATTGAATTCAGAATTTCTTTTATTGGCTGTATATATTTGATTAATTTACCATTTAAATTTGAAATATTTTCTCCAAAAGAGGTTTTTCCCTAAAAATGAAAGGAACGTGAGCATTGTTCTGCCGAATCATTCAATTGTTTGAGATATTTCTTAGTTCTTTGTTCTGTTTCATTGTTCATTTGCTTTTTACTCACACGACAATGATTGTCATTTTAGGCAAAATTTCCATATCATGCAAGCAATTATTACTGGAAGATTTTCATAAATGTTTTGTCTATGAATAAAGAATTTTTGCATTTTATTTCATCTGAATAAAGGTACAATCGAAATGTTTTCAGAATTTTGCCATTTTTTTCTTTTCCTGTAATTAAATAAAATCTCTAACAAAATAGTGTGGCCAGTAGTAACAACATTCGGTTGAATTTTTTCGACGAGGAGATATCGTTATTTACATTATTAACAAGTGAACTGTGTTTTTTAATCAATTCACCCCAAGAAAGGTAACAATGCCAGTAAGATGCAAGGATGCAAGGGGCTTCTTGGAGTGAAAGACAAGAAAAGACTTAAAAAGGAATCAGAAACTCAATTCTAAACAGGGAAAAAAGGATAAACGTTTACTCCTGCTCAAAAGCTCAGGGAGAAGTGTGTAGTAGATAGGAAATTAAAATCAACCTTCTTCACTTTAAAAAAAAATCACAATGACATGTGAAATCCTGGTTTTTCCCAAATAAAAAAAGATTGTCCATGTGCTTAAAGAAAAAAATCGAAATCTGATTTCGTAAGTCGATGTTAAATTGATTTTCTGACCAATGGAAGTGATTTGCGAGACCATAAAGACTTTGCGATCCAGTGCGAAAAATCTAAATGCTATAAATACTTCAGTCAGACAGTCAGATGGAAGCAGCGAGACGAAACAACTAAAATGTAACGAGAGAAACTTCAACCACAACCCAGACATAAGTCGCGTCGCATATTGTCCTCTTTCTCCTTCTTTCTCGTGTGCTGATTCCTTTTACTTATTTTTCTCCATTCAAAGACATTCCTACCAAATAAACTCTAATACGTACATACGTACGTACGCATAAACTCTCTCCAACAAATTACTACTACAAACGTTTCTTGATACCCTAAGCTTTCTAACATAACATTAATTTCTACCTATTCTTGTTATTCTTTCCTTTTAATACATTTCTATTTTGATATGAAAAATGTATATTTTATTCTTCCACTATTCCACGCTATTTACGCAAACCAACAACCTTCTGATGAAAACCTTTTGATGAAAACCTTCTGATGAAAACCTTCTGATAATTCTGATGATGATAAGGAAAATAACCTTCTGATAACTCCGAGTAAATTCGTAAGTTGTAGGGAGTTCGGTTAAGTATGACACAAGGCTGAATTAAGAAACATTAACCAGTACCCTATAGCTACAAGTGTGAACTGGATTATAGGTAAACCTATCTACCCTTATTGAGGAGAAAAAATATTAACTAAAATTACAAAGTTTAGATGGAGATATTAGAGTTGAAGTACACTTTAGAAGAAACCGGTAGCCTAATCTTAAACAGGATACAAGGGATAAAGCTTTACTCCTCTTCAAAAGACCGGGGAGTTGTGTGAACCAATCTAATCCTATTAAAAAAAAAAAAAAACAAACAAAAAAACAAAAAAACTCAGAATAAAGTTTAGGTGGAGATGTTTCATATAAGAAAACATGGATAAAAAATAGAACGTAAAATATCCTCATCTTTGCTGTTTTTATCACAGTGTTTATGTCATTGTAACCTCAGATGATTGTCAATCAAGGTAATCGTCAATAAATTTAAAGATAAACACTTTATTTACTCTAGGGGTATAGATTGTTCTTGTTCCACTCTCCATGTCTAGGGATATCTCATCTTGTTCTTTATTTCGTACTGCTCAGTTAATGCTTACGTCATATCTACAGGGTTAGGGAACAGATTGAAGACGAGAGAGACAGTCAAAAACAATGCGTAACATTGTAAGCTTGATTAAATGGATAGTAAATCAAGATTTAGGAAAAGTAACAGAAAGACAAAATTTATTAAGAGGTGCAGGGTTTAGGAAGTTGTAAAGAACCATCATCGCCATGTCCTGAGGGGACACGGCACACAAAAAAGAGGAATGTTTCTTTGCTTATTATCCCAATTAGTATCCAACTGTGGAAGACGAAGTGTCCATTACTAATTTATATTTACGAGTCGACTAGGCGTAACTTGGATCATGAAATAACACAGGAAATAAGGAAACACGAAAAGGCGAAAGTAACCAGAACAACAATATATTAACAAAAGTTACATAGAGTTGAAAGCATGCAACTCAAATAAGGAAAGAAAAGTTCTTTCATTTTGTCTGGAGAGAAACGTAAATGTTCGATAGAAGATTAAATTGAATCAAGTTCAGTTTGAATAAAGTTAATGTACATACTGTTAATGTCTATTTTCAATTGGAGATTTTTAGCATTGTGTGTGCATGCTGGTGAGAAATAAAAATTTTCGCGTGTGTATGTGTGAGTTAGGTAATAAACATGTCTGCTCTCGCCCGGGACGAAACCCCTAACTCCTGTAACACGTGACGCTCCCGGCTTATATCGGCATGCCGTTAGCGCGGGAAAACTAGGGGTATCACGTGAACGCTGAATGAACATGTGTGTGTGGGTGTGAATGTATCAAGCCCTACACACCTTTCTATCCAGGAATTTCAGTTGTCTATTTCTAAGTGTAAGTATCAATTTTTTTTTTTTTTTTGTGAAAGCAAACTCAAAAAACACGCATTTTTGTTTTTAATTCCGACTGGAAGAGGCCAACAGAGGAAACAGAAACGCACACACTCTGTTTTGTGTTTCATTCTGATCCGAAAATATCAAACATGAGCCCAAATGCATTGTAAATAAAAATAATCGGTGCTTACGTATTATCGGGAGGACCTTTAAAAAAACGACTCAAAAATTAAAGTAAATTATTTATTGAAACGGTTAAAACAATAAAATGGAATTACATTTGTAATTCCGGAGGCCAGAACGTCGCAAAGTGACTCAAAGACATCAGTACAGGCAACATGCTTCCGCCACATGAATTCGGCCAAATACGACTCCAAATGGTGACGTGCAGTGCCACAGTGCTTCTTGTTTCGCCACTTTGTCGATCCCCATAGGCGTTCCACTGTCTGCGTATGAGCCCCGGTGTTCGAATCCACAAAGTTGTACTTGTGGTTGACGTTGAGGTGATGAAAGCCTGATTTTTCCAGTTCCTTGGTGTTATAAGCGGGGAAAAAAAAGAAAAAGTAAAAATCAAAGGTCCTCCCGATAATACGTAAGGACCAAATAATCTTTTTCACTGAGTCTCATTTCTATAACCTGCTAATACTCATCATTTACACTTGTTTACTGTGTTCGGACTATTGGCCTCATATTTGTTGTCATATTCATGGTGTTTCGGCCGTTGAACACTCCGGCCTTCTTCAGGTGATTGGAATTTCAAACCGAACCCTTCAGTTCGTCCATCGATCTAGTTCCATGAATCATGCTTTTCCATATGTCTCAGTTATCTCCCTATATCAATAGTTTTTTTTATAATCACTGCTGCAGCCAGGTATTGAACTCAACTCTTTGAGTCAAATCACTGCATCCAACCAACGCTTTTATCCACTGAGCTATGGATAAAACTAATAAAACTAACAAAACTAATAAAAAATCCATATGATTTTTATGAACAACTAAACTTCGAATGGCACGTGACAAAATTTGGGCTCAGTCGGATTATTAGTTTACAAATTACAGTTATCTATATGAAGCTACTGTTACAAATTTTCAAAACAATGAAAAATCTGAATTTTATGAGTTGATAAAGCATTGCTTTCTGATCGGGAAAATATTGAACGAAATGAAGTGTTCAGCTCAAAGTTTCACTCACCTGAAGCAAGTCGGAGCGTACAGTAATGTTTTTCTTGGTTTCTTATGAGATTTTTTGTTTTTCAATACTTTGCTTAGCTTTTAGAAGGCATATTTCGCAGTTCTAATATTTTTTATAATCATTTCACCCCAAGAAAAGCAGGACCACTACTGGTGCACCGAAGATTACTGTGAGAGAAAAGACTGAGTACAAGGTTTATTGAAGATAGGATAGAAGATGACCTTAATTCAAGAGGATAGAAAATGGAAATTGACATTACATTCAAATTTTTGGATATTGTAGCTATCAGGGAAGCAAGCAAACGGAAGGGAGTTCCTCAGGTAGGAAGTGCGAGAAAAGAAACTGTTCGAGTAGAAGTGAGGGTTGAATTTAACTATTTCAGCAGTGAAAGGGTGGGACCTAGATTTCAGTCTAGTTGCGCACTTAGGTTCATATGGTTGGGACACCAGGGGAAAAAGCATTTGCCATGAAAATATTTGTAGAAAGAACAGAGAGAAGCCACGTCACGTCGGTGAGAATATGAATGAAGTCAAGGTCAATTCAGGATCGAGATGTATAGCAGGAGCACCCGACCATGGCAACGTTATATCTCTGTTCATCTTCTTACATGGCATTAGATTCAACAAAGAAACCTACATTAAGTGCCTTGAGGAGGTAGTGCTGCTCTGGGCCAAGAGGGTAGGTGCTGGATGACCCCACGTCTGACAAAAGGACTCTGCGCCATGCCACACAAGCAGGAGAACCCAGTCATGGCTGTCAGACAATTTCTGTGACCCCATCACCCCTTACATCTGGCTACATAACTCCCCAGATTATTACAAGTGGAACGAAGTTGAACGAGAGACAAAAAAAAAAAACTTCTTGTAACACTAAAGATGAATTAATGGCAAGGATTTTGGTAGCATTCACCAACTTAAACAAGGAGACCGTCCAGAAGAGATGCATGAGATTCTGAAGTCGTCTGGATGCCGCTAATATCGATTTTGTTGAATAAATTAACCCTTTAGTATTTGAAAATAATTTTTCTATAATTTTAGTTAATATTTTTGTTAAAATGATATCTCAGTGCTATTTTTATTTTTGCGTAATATAAACGAAGATTCATTCATCACACCCTATATTTATAGAAAAGGCACAGAAAATGTACGTTACTGTGTTGGGAATGGGACTGAAGCCAAGATGACAGGTCAGGACTAATAACATTGCAGATTCTTATTTGGATTATATCAAGAATCTCTAAATAACACATCACATGTCCCTGACCTGAAATACAAAAGGCACCACTAATAAAAAATCCATATGATTTTTATGAACAACTAATCTTAGAATGGCACGTGACAAAATTTGGGCTCAGTCGGATTATTAGTTTACAAATTACAATTATTTATATGAAGCTACTGTTACAAACTTTCAAAACAATGAAAAATCTGAATTTTATGAATTGATAAAGCATTGCTTTCTGATGGGAAAATATTGTTCAAGCAAAGCAATGGCTTGATAACTGCTATTTGAACTCTGCCCCGTCGGAAACAACGGTTAAGAGGTGGTACGCTGACTTTAAACGCGGTCGTACAGACACAAATAATGCTGAACGCTTAGGTCGACCCAAATCGGCAGCTGTCTCGGCAAACACTAAAAAAAAAAAAAAAAAAAAAAAAAAAATCCACAAACTCATTTTGGCCGATCGTAAATTGAAGTTGTGTCACATAACACAAGGCAGTGTATTCTCCATTTTGCATGAACATTTGTCATTGAGAAAACTGTGTTCAAAGTGGGTGTCGCGTTTGCTCACAGTCGATCAAAAACAACAACGCGTCGACGATTCAGAGCGGTGTTTGCAACTGTTTCAACGCAACAAGAAGAAGTTTTTGTGTAAATAGGTGACGATGGATAAAGCATGGATCCACTACTTCACTGCGGAGCCAAATCGGCAGTCAGCTGAGTAGACAGCAGCAGGTAAATCCGTCCAAAGCGGCCAAATACATAAATATCAGGAGGCAAGGTTTTGGCCTCCTTATTTTAGGATGAGCAAAGTATTTTGTTCATCAATTACCTTGAGGAAGGAAGAACCATCAATAGCGAATATTATATAGCATTTTTAGTGCATTCGAAGGAAGAAATCGCCAAAAATAACGACTACAAATGAAGAAGAAAAGAGTGATCTTTTACCAAGACAGAGCACCGTGTCACAAGTCGATCGCAACGTCATGAATTGCACTTCGAATTGCTTCCGCATCCACCCTATTCTCCAGATCTGGCCCCTAGCGACTACTGGTTGTTTGCAGACCTAAAAAAAAATGCTCTGGAGAAAGAGATTCGGCTCCAATGAAGAAGTGATATTGGAAACTGAGGCATATTTTGTGGCCAAAGACAAATCAATCTAAAAAAAAAAAGCGTCGAATTGTTAGAGAAGCGTTGGTATCAGTGTATCCTCCTAGACGGAGACTATGTTGATGAATAAAGTCGAATTTTGCCTAAAAGTTGTTTTATTAGTTTAGCCCGGAATTTATTGACTGGTGCGTTATATATCTGTATTATCAGACTAGATGTGGCAGAAATATTCAAAGCAAGGAAGAATGGTAGGTTTGTAAATATATAAGAGTAGCATCATAGCCCGGCGTTGCCCGTGCAACTCAAAACATTTTAGTCGTAGGAGAAGATGCCAATGAGAGGTGTAGATGGAAATCATTTATTGAAAGTTGGAAAGGAGAGCTGATGCTGTTAGTAACCATTTTCAACATTAAGAAGAGGGCATTGGATGCATGTTGCTGTAGTATTCGAACAGAGTATAAAGTGTAGTTTTAGTACCGGTCATACATTTGTCTCCTTCTAAGGGGGGTGGAGGTTCTTTGATCTGGAAATAAATAGAAAATATTTGCAGGAAGTGGAGTTAGTAATAAATAAGATAGAAGTTTACCTGTTTTAAATGTAGATTGTCAAACTGAACCCAGTTTAGCAACCTCAGTGCCGCGGCAGTAACGCATGTAAAAGGCCAGTAGAGTTTTGGTTACAATATTGTGCATTCTCTTCCTTTCGACACCCCTCCCCTATGCCTAACTGGTCTTCGCTCTAACACACAAAGTATCATCAAAAGAAGATTTCATGTAAGGCAAAGTCAGTTATGTTCTGACCACAAATAGACTTCAGCTATGGAAAATTATGTTAACCTATGGAAAGGGACTTGGGAGCCTATAGTCAGTCAGTCAGTTAAGTGCCATACGTGAAACACGCTTGGGCGATCATGTCTCGAAAGAGTAGGTTGCCATTGCAGTAGGTTGCCATTGATTTCTGCGGTAGACTGGTTGCCGACCAAGGCTATAGAACCCAATTTGTCCTGTTATTTAACCCATAACTGGAAGGAAGAGACGGATTAATACCTTTCCCATAGGTATTTGCGCGTAAGTGAATGCAATGAATTCAACTGGAATTTGAACTCGGCTCCCCGTTTTCTCGTTCCGAGCCGATATACACTGGACCACAACGCACAGGCAGAATATAATCTCAGTCTACAAAACTTCCCTTTATACTATGTTACGCCTTATTCCTTCACATGCAAACGCGAAAAGGGAAGCCTTGTTTCCAACACGGGAACAGGCCACGTACAGTTGGCCATGGGCGAAGCATGGCTCGCTTAAAAGAATGCCCGTGGTGGTAAACGTCTGTCCCTGAGATTTGTTGATGGACATTGCAAAACATAATTTTACTGGAAATTGAGAACGCCGGAATCGAATTGGTGTGCCCGTTGTTGATGGCTCCAGGTGCATCCGAGGAATAAAAACGGTTTCCCCTTTCTCGCATCCAGTTAAAATTGTTGCCTCAATTAATTGTGGTGATAATGGTCGAACGACCAGGCGGGTACCATTACACTGCGTAGGAGGAAGCAAATTCCTGGTTAGCATTATAGGTGAGCAAACTTTTAGCCTCAGCATATGTGGTTGAAGTCCAGTAATTTCTAAAGAGTTCAAAAACTCAATAGGGTAGTTGACATTGTTATCAGGGCCCACTGTCTGATCAATTGATTTGAACAAATGTGAATCGCCTGGGATTTCTTTCCACAGCTGGTCATTAATTGCACTAACCACAGCATTTTTTGGTGCAAGTGTATCCCTCTCACTGAGCCACTCAATATCCAAGTAATTCCTTCTGAAGTCTGGAAAAACCAATGTCTTAAGATCCATCAGATTATCAAAAGTGGTGCACACATGTGAGATTGGTATGTTTCTAGTGTCATCCTTTGGAATTCGGTCCTCGCCGATGGATAAAAGTGAAGTTGCAAAATCAGAAGCTGTGTTATCACCGAAGAAATGGGCGCGCATATTCGTGCTTAGGCGCAAAGTTTGCACCTGGAGCCATATGATTTAAGACTTGATCTTACCTCATCCGCCCTAGTGACTCTTGGAACAACGGGAAGGGTTTACCTAAAATCACCGGAAAGGAGTAGGGTTAAACCACCCATGAGTTCGATTGAGTCCCTGACATCTCTGAGTGCCGGTCGAGAGCTTCAAGTGCAGCCTTATTAGCCACAGTGCATTCATCGCAGATGATTAGTCGGCATCTTCTGAGAAGCTCTGTATCGTCGGAGCTTTTGGTGATAATACACGTAGGCACCTCTTTGTGTTGGTCGAGGGGTAGTCTGAAAGTGGAGTGGGCCGTCCTTCCTCCTGGCAACAGGGTAGCGACAATGCCCGTGAATGCGATGGCCAATGCAATCTTCCCGCTGCTGCGGATTTTGGCAAGAATGAGGCGTGTGACGAAGGTTTTTCCCGCTCCTCCAGGAGCATCGAGAAAGCAAATACTCCCATGTTGACTGTCAACGGCGGTGCAAACGGTGTCGTATTTTTGGTCAGGTAGCAACTTCGGTTCGTTGGCACCGATATATTCTGTAAGACTGTTAATATCGTAAGACATTTCGCGAAGAACTTTCGAAGAGAATGTGTTTGCCTCTCGCGCACACAAAGGAAGCCAAAAAGTTTGCAAAGTGTCATTTGTCATTTTCATCAAGGAGTTCTCAATTTCAGTCAGTGTTCTATTGTAAATCATATTATTGTAGCCAACTTCAATTCCAGGCATTTCAGCCTGTGCGAGCCGAAGGAAGTCCTCGGACATGACGTTCCTTGGTCCACAGAGACAGCGGCTCGGATATATTGCCATAGAGTAGAAGAGTTGCAAACAGTTGTCTGAGAGCATGTGGCGCTTTTCGCAAGACACCTTCCGCTATTGCAGAGTCCCATTGATTGTCGTCTTCCAGTAAACCGCGTTTGAAGCAGGCTTTCCTAAACGTGTCATATTGAATGTCGTCGACATTTTTCAGATTGTTGAACCTTACGGGGCCAGGGACTTCATGTAAGAGAATCTGCAGGTAAAAACGCTCCTTTTCAGATGGTGGCACAGTGTACACGCGACCAAGGCAATCTGAGAATTTGACATCTGGATGCCCATCCACGTTATCCCCTTGTTTGCGTCGTGACCATGAACTATTCTTCCACACATAGTAGGAAGGTATTTGAGGATATAAAAGTGTTTTTGCGAAGGAGTCTGATTGGCATAGTTCGAAGAAGCCTGTCAAGGTGGTGTCCTTGTGGGCAGCAACTGATGGGGCGACAGTCTGTTCGTTAAAGTAAACGCGTTCCTCATTCTGTAAATGCACAGTTAGATGCGTGATAGGGGGTGACGTTCGTGAATGGGAAAGCCAAAAATGCGCCAAAACGCCTCGTTACTGCACAGATACCGTCCAGAGTGGTATTCTGTGACCTCATCGTGTGCATTGATGTTTTAGATTCCAAAGGCAGCAGCATCGGGGCCTTTATTAATGTACTTGCAGATATAATGGATTGCTTTAACGGAAATGCAAAATTCAACATTAATATGAGCATTGAAAATTTTTAACAGATGTGGGCTGTAAGTGACCACCCACCTATTGTCAACCTTGTTCTTCATGCACCTGTGGTGGCCGTCAATGCCCAGCCCACATGGACCGGGTAACATGTGGGTGGAAACAATATAATAAATTTCCTGATCTACTGCAGAGTTTAGAATTTCTGCAGAGATTATGGAGTCAACATTGTTAGCGTTTATTTTATGTATAAGCCAGATCAATATATGTGCATGTGGAAGCCCTCGCTTCTGCCACTTCAAAGTATACATGTCACACCGTACCGTCCGAAAAATCTGTCTCTATTTAATAAGAGACATCAGCTTTATTGACTTTAACCTAAATACCTTTGCTATGATGTCGTGTCGGTGAGTTTACTGTTGACCTGGATAAAGTTCCCGCGATATTTCGGTCCACTTAGTGTTGCAAGTGAAGGTAATAAATAGATCCGGTCGGCCATAATGACAAACAAAGATCATTGCATCCTGTGTCCGCTCATGCTTGTACTGCGGACCTCCTGTGAAGGTAGATGGTAGTATGATGGCCTTTCCAAGATTTTTGGGATCCACATCGTGGCTTAGTCCATCTCTTAAGTGGGCATAGCTGTCGCATCTGAGTTCAGTCTGGTGTGTTCGGATGAAGCAAAGACGCTCTGATTTCATTTTTGCAGCCATGTCTACTGCATATTGATGAAATAGGCCTCGTGACTTGTATAAGTGGTTGGAGGTTTTGTCCCGCGTAAAAAAACGGTATGCGTGATACTCCCGACAGTTTGTTGAAAACTCATTGGAGTTGCCCAACCCCAGGTGATGAATTCCAAAGTGATACCCATCCTCCCCGTAAGGTAGCAAAAGAGAATATTGCAAACTGTCGTATGAGTGGTGGGTTACACGTATCCTTTTAAGGCCGTTTTCCACGACATATCTCTCGTGGATTGTGCTGAAGAAGAACTGCGACTTCGTTGCATGTAGGAGCGATAAAGCGGCCTGAATGCTATCCAGTTGGCAGTTTGTCCGCATCAATGAAAATGGTGTTGTCGTCACAGGGCCCGATTTCTAAGGCGCATTTAAAACTACGTACATAACTGCTGTTGGCGTGCAGCATTGCCTGCAATCCCAGCAGAACATCTCGGTCGATAGTTTCAGCTCAAGTAGAACATCCTTCTCGAGTACTGAAGATAGCTTCACGAACATTGGCTTGGGCCTCGTAGTCAGAAATGAAATAAATTTGCAAAAAAAAAGAGTGCTGTTGGTCGGTCCGGAGCTCCAGTGACCCGATGGGATGGTAAACTTGGTCTCGAACTTTAAACGTAGGCATCCAGCCTTCCTCTCGAATAACCTTTTCCCCAAAAGATGTCACCTGGAAAGCGCAGTTGTATTTCCTTATAGAATTAAGGAGCTCATTAGACTTTGCAGTAGATCCATTGTAAAGAGCCTGCAGTGGAGGTGGTGACTCCCGTGGTGGCGGCAGCTTCAATTTACCATTGAAACAGCAAAGCCCTGGTGGCTCCGACGGCCACTTCTTTGCCTGACAATGTGGACAAATGGACTCCATCCATCCATCGAGATATCAGAGCGGCTGGAATGGTTGACGGTGGGCTCGTAGTTGAAAGCCTTCATAGACCAGTATGAACTGTCTGGAGTAATGGAACCTCGCACGGCTTTCCGTCGTGTACAGTCGATCTTACGCCGCAAACTTCGCTCAATCGCTGACTCGGTTGCCCTGGCAGCAGAAGTAGAGCTCTTATGTCTAATCAACCGAGTAGACCTTCTATCAGCCGTCTCGGCATCGCGTGCCGCACGTGTCGCAGTTGCATCACGGACACGTCGGGAATGTCGCTCTTCCAGTGTTTCTGCTTCGCGTGCCGCAGTTGCAATACGGACACAACGGGAATGGCGCACTTCAGTTGTTTCTGCTTCGCGTATGGCTCTCATTAATGTAGCGTTTTGCTATTTCCGAACGCTTGGAGAAGCTGCTTCAACATTGGTGCTGGATGCAGCAATTGCACTTGTTACCCTGAACTGCCGCAGATTTAGCGGTCATACGCCCTAACCGCGCTCTTTTTTAGGAGGCATATGAAAAGATCTACAAAAACTGAGCACACCTAGTGTGAGTGCCTGTTACTTTAATCGAAGATGGTTGCTAAATTACTTGGAACCAAAATCAAATCTCGTGATGCAATAATGTTTATAATATTAAATGGATAAATTCATTTAAAACTCGGTTATACAAAAAATAATTATATAAAGAATTGTTGTTTCAAAACTGTTAAAAAATTCCATTAAAAAAATCAATTTTCTTTCGTTTTGCGTAAACGTGATTTTATGTTTTGTGTGACATTCTAAACAACATTGCGCTTGTTTTTGTTTCAAAATTACGGGAGAAAATATTTACATTTTTTATTGATTAAATGAATTTAACATAAAAATAAAATTATTTATTTTGTTTTACTGAAATTAGAAATATAAATAATATTACGCATTCAGTTCAGAAATTTTCGAAGACTATTTAAAAATGTAGACATTTAATTTTAGAGGAAAAAATTACATTAATGCCACAGGAATTGAGACAGTTGATTTCTTGCATGAAATATTTAGCGAAAAAAAAGCTTTATTCTTTTTAAATTTTATTTTCTGAAGTATGAAATATTAAATCTGAAAAAAAAAAAGACTTAAATAATCAAATTAACCATTGGCACTTTTTTCCATATTTTGTTTTTGTTTGAAAAAACACTTTTTGACTTTTTTTTTTACATATTTTGTTTTTGCTTGAAAAAAACACTTTTTTTTAAAAAAAAATATTTCTTTTGTTTCAAAATTACTGGGAAAAATATTCACACTTTTTTGTTGACCAAATTAATTTTTAAAACGTTGGAATAAAAATTAATCTTTTTTGTTTCTTCATAAAAAATATTTTAGTCGCGTTTGACACGTGTGATTTGATTTCTGTGACGTAATTCAGCAACCATCTTAGATGTTTTACGGAGCAAATGTAAAAAATTGGCTCCATTGGCCAAAAAGTGCGAAAGATAAAAATTGCTGAACTTAAACTCAAAAAGTATGTGTTGACCTGGCTTCCCTGTAGATATGTGTCCCTAGAAAGTTTCAATGGCGTAGCTTAAAAAATGTACGCGTGCATAGGTTACTGTCACACACAGACTCACAGATTGCCTTTTATATATATAGATATCTTCTGTTGAAAAAAATTGTCTAGTACGGCATAGTGAACCAATTTTTCTCGTTGTAGACTTAACAATTCATTCAATCTACTCTTTCCACTTCTTATCCATGATATCCGCAGCATCCCTTTTGAAGAACCACATTTCAGTTCTTTGATGATATTGTCCATCATTCACTGCCATATTGAAGAACTTTTATATATATAGATATATTCTGTTGAAAAAAATTGTCTAGCACAGCATAGTGAACCAATTTTTCTCGTTGTAGACTTAACAATTCATTCAATCTACTCTTTCCACTTCATATCCCATGATATCCGCAGCATCCTTTTGAAGAACCACATTTCAGTTCTTTGATGATATTGTCCATCATTCACTGCCATATTGAAGAACTTTTATATATATATAGATATATTCTGTTGAAAAAAATTGTCTAGCACAGCATAGTGAACCAATTTTTCTCGTTGTAGACTTAACAATTCATTCAATCTACTCTTTCCACTTCATATCCCATGATATCCGCAGCATCCTTTTGAAGAACCACATTTCAGTTCTTTGATGATATTGTCCATCATTCCCTGCCATATTGAAGAACTTTTATATATATAGATATATTCTGTTGAGAAAATTGTCTAGCACAGCATAGTGAACCAATTTTTCTCGTTGTAGGCTATGATCATTCAATCTACTCTTTCCACTTCATATCCCATGATATCCGCAGCATCCTTTTGAAGAACCACATTTCAGTTCTTTGATGATATTGTCCATCATTCACTGCCATATTGAAGAACTTTTATATATATAGATATATTCTATTTGAAAAAAATTGTCTAGCACAGCATGATGAACCAATTTTCTCGTTGTAGACTTAACAATTCATTCAATCTACTCTTTCCACTTCATATCCCATGATATCCGCAGCATCCTTTTGAAGAACCACATTTCAGTTTTCTTTTGATGATATTGTCCATCATTCACTGCCATATTGAAGAACTTTTATATATAGATATATTCTGTTGAAAAAATTGTCTAGCACAGCATAGTGAACCAATTTTTCTCGTTGTAGACTTAACAATTCATTCAATCTACTCTTTCCACTTCATATCCCATGATATCTGCAGCATCCTTTTGAAGAACCACATTTCAGTTCTTTGATGATATTGTCCATCATTCACTGCCATATTGAAGAACTTTTATATATATAGATATATTCTGTTGAAAAAAATTGTCTAGCACAGCATAGTGAACCAATTTTCTCGTTGTAGACTTAACAGATGTTCAATCTACTCTTTCCACTTCATATCCCATGATATCCGCAGCATCCTTTTAGAAGAACCACATTTCAGTTCTTTGATGATATTGTCCATCATTCACTGTTATTGAAGAACTTTTATATATATAGATATATTCTGTTGAAAAAAATTATTAACTGGCATAGTGAACCAATTTTCTCGTTGTAGACTTAACAATTCATTCAATCTACTCTTTCCACTTCATATCCCATGATATCCGCAACATCCTTTTGAAAGAACCACATTTCAGTTCTTTGATGATATTGTCCATCATTCACTGCCATATTGAAGAACTTTTATATATATAGATATATTCTGTTGAAAAAAATTGTCTAGCACAGCATAGTGAACCAATTTTTCTCGTTGTAGACTTAACAATTCATTCAATCTACTCTTTCCACTTCATATCCCATGATATCCGCAGCATCCTTTTAGAAGAACCACATTTCAGTTCTTTGATGATATTGTCCATCATTCACTGCCATATTGAAGAACTTTTATATATATAGATATATTCTGTTGAAAAAAATTGTCTAGCACAGCATAGTGAACCGAATTTTCTCGTTGTGAACTTAACAATTCATTCAATCTACTCTTTCCACTTCATATCCCATGATATCCGCAGCATCCTTTTTGAAGAACCACATTTCAGTTCTTTGATGGTATTGTCCATCATTCACTGCCATATTGAAGAACTTTTATATATATAGATATATTCTGTTGAAAAAATTGTCTAGCACAGCATAGTGAACCGAATTTTTCTCGTTGTAGACTTAACAATTCATTCAATCTACTCTTTCCACTTCATATACCATGATATCCGCAGCATCCTTTTGAAGAACCACATTTAAGTTCTTTGATGATATTGTCCATCATTCACTGCCATATTGAAGAACTTTTATATATATAGATATATTCTGTTGAAAAAAATTGTCTAGCACAGCATAGTGAACCAATTTTTCTCGTTGTAGACTTAACAATTCATTCAATCTACTCTTTCCACTTCATATCCCATGATATCCGCAGCATCCTTTTGAAGAACCACATTTCAGTTCTTTGATGATATTGTCCATCATTCACTGCCATATTGAAGAACTTTTATATATATATAGATATATTCTGTTGAAAAAAATTGTCTAGCACAGCATAGTGAACCAATTTTTCTCGTTGTAGACTTAACAATTCATTCAATCTACTCTTTCCACTTCATATCCCATGATATCCGCAGCATCCTTTTGAAGAACCACATTTCAGTTCTTTGATGATATTGTCCATCATTCACTGCCATATTGAAGAACTTTTATATATATAGATATATTCTGTTGAAAAAAATTGTCTAGCACAGCATAGTGAACCAATTTTTCTCGTTGTAGACTTAACAATTCATTCAATCTACTCTTTCCACTTCATATCGCATGATATCCGCAGCATCCTTTTGAAGAACCACATTTCAGTTCTTTGATGATATTGTCCATCATTCCTGGCCATATTGAAGAACTTTTATATATAGATATATTCTGTTGAAAAAAATTGTCTAGTACGGCATAGTGAACCAATTTTTCTCGTTGTAGACTTAACAATCTATCCAATCTACCTCTTTCCACTTCATATCCCATGATATCTGCAGCATCCTTTGAAGAACCACATTTCAGTTCTTTGATGGTATTGTCTATCATTCACTGCTACATTGAAGAACTTTTATATATATATATATTCTGTTGAAAACTGTTCAGCACAGCATAGTGAACCAATTTTTCTTGTTGTAGACTTAACAATTCATTCAATCTACGCTTTCCACTTCATATCCTATGATATCCGCAGCATCCTTTTGAAGAACCACATTTCAGTTTTGGATGACATTGTCCATCATCTACTGCTACATTGAAGAACTTTTATATATATAGATATTCTGTTGAAAAAAATTGTCTAGCAGCAGCATAGTGAACCAATTCTTCTTTGTTGTAGACTTAACAATTCATTCAATCTACTCTTTCCATATCCCACATATCCGCAGCATCCTTTTGAAGAACCACATTTGCCCTTTTTTGATGATATTGTCCATCATTCACTGCCATATTGAAGAACTTTTATATATATAGATATATTCTGTTGAAAACGTTCAGTACAGCCAGTGAACCAATTTTTCTCGTTGTAGACTTAAACAATTCATTCAATCTACTCTTTCCACTTCATATCCCATGAGGTCCAAAATCTCTTTTTGAAGAACCACATTTCAGTTTTTTGATGATATTGTCCATCATTCACTGCCATATTGAAGAACTTTTACATATAGATATATTCTTGTTGAAAAAAATTGTTCAGCAGAAAGAACCAATTTTTTCTCGTTGGTAGATCACACAATTCATTCAATCTATTTTTCCACTTCATATCCTTATGATATCTCACATCCTTTTGAAGAACCACATCAGTTCTTTGATGATATTGTCCATCATTCACTGCCATATTAAAGAACTTTTTATATATATAGATATATTCTGTTGAAAAAAAATTGTCTAGCAATAGCATAGTGAACCAATTTTTCTCGTTGTAGACTTAACAATTCATTCAATCTACTCTTTCCACTTGGCATCTCATGACATCTCGTACATCTCTTTGAAGAACCACATTTCAGTTCTTCTTGATGATATTGTCCATCATTCACTGTCATATTGAAGAACTTTATATATATAGACATTCTGTTGAAAAATTAACTAGCACATATAGTGAACCAATTTTTCTCGTTGCAGACTTAACAATTCATTCAATCTACCTTCTACTCATATCCCATGATATCCGCAGCATCTCTTTTGAAGGCGTACATTTCAGTTCTTTGATATATTGTCCATCATTCACTGCCATATTGAAGAACTTTTTATATATATAGATATATTTTGTTGAAAATTGTCTATAGGTACGGCATAGTGAACCAATTATTTCGTTGTAGGGATCAATAATCAGTCCAATCTACTCTTTCCATCATATCCCATGATATCTGCAGCATCTTTTTGAAGAACCACATTTCAGTTCTTTTTGATGTATTGTCTATCATTCATTTCATATTGAAGAACTTTTATATATATAGATATATTCTGTTGAAAATTGTTCAGCACAGCATAGTGAAATCAATTTTTCTCGTTGTAGACTTAACAATTCATTCAATCTACTTTTTTCCACTATATCCTAAGTGACATCTGCAGCATCTTTTGAAGAACCATATTTCAGTTTCTTGATGACATTGTCCATCATTCACTGCCATATTGAAGAACTTTTTATATATATAGACATATTTTGTTGAAAAAAATTGTTCAGGCACACATAGCAATCCAATTTTTCTCGTTGTAGACTTAACAATTCATTCAATTCACTTCTTTCCACTTCATATCCCATGATATCTGCAGCATCCTTTTGAAGAACCACATTTCAGTTCTCGACATATTATTCATCATTCACTGCCATATTGGGCATCTTTATATATAGATATATTCGTTGAAAAAAATTGTTCAGTACAGCATAGTGAACCACTTTTCTCGTTGTAGACTTAACAATTCATTCAATTCACTCTTTCCACTTCATATCCCATGATATCCGCAGCATCTCTTTGAAGAACCACATTTCAGTTCTTTACGAGGTCATTCATCATTCACTGCCATATTGAAGAACTTTTATATATAGATATATTCTGTTGAAAAAAATTGTCTAGCACAGCATAGTGAACCAATTTTTTCTCGTTGTAGACTCTAACACCATTCAATCTACTTTTCCACTTCATATCCCATGATATCTGCAGCATCTCTTTGAAGAACCATATTTCAGTTCTTTGATGATATTGTCCATCATTCACTGCTATATTGAAGAAACTTTTATATATATATAGATATATTCTGTTGAAAAAAATTGTCTAGCATACATAGTGAACCATAATTTTTCTCGTTGTAGACTTCTAATAATCTATTCAATCTACTCTTTCCACTTCATATCCCATGATATCTGCAGCATCCTTTTGAAGAACTTATTTAGCTCTTGATGGCATTGTCCATCATTCACTGCCATATTGAAGAACTTTTATATATATAGATATATTCTGTTGAAAAATTATTCAGTGCCAGCATAGTGGAATCAATTTTTCTCAGTTGTAGACTTAACAATTCATTCAATCTACTCTTTCCACTTCATATCCCATGACATCCACATCTTTTGAAGAACCACATTTTCAGTTTTTTTAATGATATTGTCCATTGTCCATTGCCATATTGAAGAACTTTTAGCATATAGATATATTTCTGTTGAAAATCAGTCTAGCACAGCATAGTGAACTAATTTTTCTCGTTGTAGACTTAACAATTCATTCAATCTACTCTTTCCACTCATATCCCATGATATCTGCAGCATCCTTTTGAAGAACCACATTTCCCAAGTTCTTTGATGATATTGTCCATCATTCACTGCCATATTGAAGAACTTTTATATATATATAGATATATTCTGTTGAAAAAAATTGTCTATATATATAGAACCAATTTTTCTGTTGTAGACTTAACAATTCATTCAATTCCACTTCTTCTACCTCATATCCCATGATATCCGCAGCATCCTTTTGAAGAACCACATTTCAATTTCTTGATGAAAGAATAGCCCATCATTCACCATATTAAATAGAAATTTTTATACATATAGATATATTCTGTTGAAAAAAATTGTTCAGTACATATAGCGAACCAATTTTTCTCGTTGTGACTTAACAATCTATTCAATCTACTTTTTCCACTTTCCATATCCCATGATATCCGCAGCATCCTTTAATAGTCCATATTTCTGTTTCCTTGATGATATTGTCCATTCATTCCCCTGCCATATTGAAGAACTTTTATATATATAGATATATTCTGTTGAAAAAAATTTTCTAGTACGGCATAGTGAACCAATTTTTCTCGTTGTAGACTTAATAATCTATTCAATTCACTTCTTTCCACTTCACATCCCATGATATCCGCAGCATCCTTTTGAAGAAATCCGATTCCAGTTTTGATGGTATTGTTCATCATCTACTGCCATATTAAACCTTGGTGTTATAGGAGTAGTTTGGTTGAAAAATTGTCTAGCACATAGTGAACCAATTTTTTTCTGTTGTAGACTTAACAATTCATTCAATCTACTTTTCCACTTCATATCCCATGATATCTGCAGCATCCTTTTGAAGAACCACATTTCAGTTCTTTGATGACATTGTCCATCATTCACTGCTATTGAAGAACTTTTTATATATATAGATATATTCTGTTGAAAAAAATTGTTCAGCACAGCATAGTGAACCAATTTTTCTCGTTGTAGACTTAACAATTCATTCAATCTACTCTTTCCACTTCATTCCATGATATCCGCAGCATCTCTTTGAAGAACCATATTTCAGTTCTTTGACAGTACGTCTGATCATTCACTGCTACATTAAGAACTTTTATATATATAGATATATTCTGTTGAAAAAAATTGTCTAGCACAGCATAGTGAACCAATTTTTCTTTGTTGTAGACTTAACAATTCATTCGAATTTACTCTTTCCACTTCTAGTCCGTGAGGCTCCACATCTTTGAAGAACCAATATTTCAGTTCTTTGATGATATTGTCCATCATTCACTGCCATATTGAAGAACTTTATATATAGATATATTCTGTTGAAAAAATTGTCTAGCACACATAGTGAACCAATTTTTCTCGTTGTAGACCTAACAACCATTCAATCTACTCTTTCCACTTCATATCCCATGATATCCGCAGCATCCTTTTGAAGAACCAATATTTCAGTTCTTTGATGATATTGTCCATTATCTACTGCCATATTGAAGAACTTTTATATATATAGATATATTCTGTTGAAAAAAAATTGTCTAGCATAGTGAACCAATTTTTCTCGTTGTAGACTTAACAATTCATTCAATCTACTCTTTCCACTTGGTATCCTATGATATCTGCAGCATCTTTGAAGAAATCCGTATTTCAAGTTTTTTTTGATGATATTGTCCATCATTCGCTGTCATATTGAAGAACTTTTATATATATAGATATATTCTGTTGAAAAAAATTGTCTAGCACAGCATAGTGAACTAATTTTTCTCACATGTAGACTTAATAATTCATTCAATCTACTCTTTCCACTTCATATCCCATGACATTCACATCCTTTTGAAGAACCATGCTTCAGTTCTTTACGATATTAAGCCATCATTCACTGCCATATTGAAGAACTTTTATATATATAGATATATTCTGTTGAAAAAAATTGTCTAGAACATGGCATAGTGAACCAATTATTTCGTTGTAGACTTAACAATTCATTCAATCTACTTCTTTCACTTCATATCCCATGACATCTGCAGCATCCTTTTGAAGAACCACATTTCCAAGTTCTTGATGATATTGTCCATCATTCACTGCCATATTGAAGAACTTTTATATACATAGATATATTCTGTTGAAAAAAATTGTCTAGCACAGCATAGTGAACCAATTTTTCTCGTTGTAGACTTAACAATCTATTCAATCTACTCTTTCCACTTCATCCCATGATATCTGCAGCATCCTTTTGTATATTCATATTTCAGTTCTTGAATGAGTCATTCATCATTCACTGCCATATTGAAGAACCTTTTATATACATAGATATATTCTGCTGAAAAAAATTGTCTAGCACACATAGTGAACCAATTTTTCCGTTGTAGACTTAACAATCTATTCAATCTACTCTTTCCACTTCATATCCCATGATATCTGCAGTATCCTTTTGAAGAACCACATTTCAGTTCTTTGATGACATTAACCATCATTCACTGTCACATTAAAGAACTTTTTATATATATAGATATATTCTGTTGAAAACTGTTCAGCACAGCATAGTTAACCACAATTTTTTCAAGCTGTAGACTTCTACAATTCATTCAATCTACTCTTTCCACTTCATATCCCATGACATCTGGCATATCCTTTTGAATAGAACGACATTTCAGTTCTTTGATGACATTGTCCATCATTCACTGCCATATTGAAGAACTTTATATATATAGACATATTCTGTTGAAAAAAATTGTCTAGTATGGCATAGTGAACCAATTATTCTCGTTGTAGACTTAACAATCTATCCAATTCACTCTTTCTACCTACATCCCATGATATCCGCAGTATCCTTTTGAAGAACCATATTTCAGTTTTGATGATATTGTCCATCATTCACTGCCATATTGAAGAACTTTTATATATATAGATATATTCTGTTGAAAAAAATTGTCTAGCACAGCATAGTGAACCAATTTTTCTTGTTGTAGACTTAACAATTCATTCAATCTACTTCTTTCCACTTCATATCCCATGATATCCGCAGCATCCTTTTGACGAACCACATTTCAGTTTGATGATATTGTCCATCATTCACTGCCACATTGAAGAACTTTTTATATATATAGATATATTTTTCCATGAAAATGTCTAGCATAGCATAGTGAACCAATTTTTCTCGTTGTAGACTTAATAATTCATTCAATTCCACTTTTTCCACTTCATATCCCATGATATCCGCAGCATCCTTTTGAAGAACCACATTTCAGTTTCTTGAATACGATATTGTCCATCATTCACTGCCATATTGAAGAACTTTTATACATATAGATATATTCTGTTGAAAAATTGTCTAGCACAGCATAGTGAACCAATTTTCTCGTTGTAGACCTAACAACTCATTCAATCTACCTTCCACTTCATATCCCATGATATCCGCAGCATTCTTTGAAGAAATCATATTTCAGTTCTTTGATGGTATTGTCCATCATTCACTGCCATATTGAAGAACCTTTATATATATAGATATTCTGTTGAAAAAAATTGTTCAGCACAGCATAGTGCGAACCAATTTTTTTCTCGTTGTAGACTTAACAATTCATTCAATCTACCTTTCCACTTCATATCCCATGATATCCGGCACATCCTTTTGAAGAACCATTTCAGTTTTTTGATGATATTGTCCATCATTCACTGCCATATTGAAGAACTTTTATATATGGATATTCTGTTGAAAAAAATTGTCTAGCACACATAGTGAACCAATTTTTCTCGTTGTAGACTTAACAATTCATTCAATCTACTCTTTCCACTTCATATCCCATGATATCCGCAGCATCCTTTTGAAGAAATCTCGCACATTTCAGTTCTTTGATGATATTGTCCATCATTCAATGCCATATTGAAGAACTTTTATATATATATAGATATATTCTGTTGAAAAAAATTGTTCAGCACAGCAGTAGTGAACTAATTTTTCTCGTTGTAGATTTAACAATTCATTCAATCTTACTCTTTTCCATTTACATCCCATAGCATCTGCAGTATCCTTGAAGAACCACATTCCAGTTTCTTGATGATATTGTCTATCATTCACTGCTATATTGAAGAACTTTTACATATATAGATATTCTGTTGAAAAAATTGTTCAGTACATAGTGAACCAATTTTTCTCGTTGTAGACTTAACAATTCATTCAACCTTACTCTTTCCACTTCTGTATCCCATGATATCCATCCTTTTGAAGAACCACATTTCAGTTCTTTGATGATATTGTCCATCATTCACTTCGTTATTGAAGAACTTTTATATATATAGATACATTTCATTGAAAAAAATTGTCTAGCACAGCATAGTGAACCAATTTTTCTCCGGTTGTAGACTTAACAATTCATTCAATCTACTCTTTCCACTTCATATCCCATGATATCCGCAGCATCCTTTTGAAGAACCATATTTCAGCCCTTGATGATATTGTCCATCATTCGCTGTCATATTGAAGAACTTTATACATATAGATATAATTTGTTGGAAAATTGTTCAGTACAGCATAGTGAACCAATTTTTCGTTGTAGACTTAACAATTCATTCAATCTACTCTTTCCACTTCATATCCCATGATATCCGCAGCATCCTTTTGAAGAACCACATTTCAGTTCTTTGATGATATTGTCCATCATTCACTGCCATATTGAAGAACTTTTATATATATAGATATATTCTGTTGAAAAAAATTGTCTAGTACGGCATAGTGAACCAATTATTCTCGTTGTAGACTTAACAATTCATTCAATCTACTCTTTCCACTTCATATCCCATGATATCTGCAGCATCCTTTGAAGAACCACATTTCAGTTCTTTACGATATTGTCCATCATTCACTGCCAGTTGAATAAATCCTCAGCATATAGATATATTCGGTTGAAAAAATTGTTCAGCGTGCAGCATAGTGAACTAATTTTTTTCGTTGTAGACTTAACAACTATTCAATCTACTCTTTCCACTTCATATCCTACGATATCTGCAGTATCCTTTTGAAGAATCCGCGCTCTGTTCTTTGATGATATTGTCCATCATTCACTGTCATATTGAAGAACTTTTTACATATAGATACATCTTCTACGAAAATTGTCTAGCACACATAGTGAACCAATTTTTCTCGTTGTAGACTTCAATTCATTCAATTCACTTTTCCACTTCATATCCCATGATATCCGCAGCATCCTTTTGAAGAACGACATTGTGTTTTGATGAATATGTCCATCATTCACTGCCATATTGAAGAACTTTTTATATAGATATTCCGTTTACACCGTTCATACGGCATAGTGAACCAATTATTCTCGTTGTAGACTTAACAATTCATTCAATTCACTCTTTCATCATCCATGATATCCGCAGTATCCTTTTGAAGAACCACATTTCAGTTCTTTGATGATATTGTCCATCATTCACTGCCATATTGAAGAACTTTATATATATAGATATATTCTGTTGAAAATTGTCTAGCACAGCATAGTGAACCAATTTTTTCTCACAGACTTTAACAATTCATTCAATCTACTCTTTCCACTTCATATCCCATGACATCTGCAGCATCCTTTTGACGAACCACATATTTCAGTTTCTTGATGATATTGTCCATCATTCACTGCCATATCGAAGAACTTTTATATATATAGATATATTCTGAAGAAAACGTCTAGCACAGCATAGTGAACCAACTTTTTCTTGTTGTAGACTTAACAATTCATTCAATCTACTCTTTCCACTTCATATCCCACACATCTGCAGCATCTTCTTTTGAAGAACCACATTCTGCTTCTTGATGGTATTGTCTATCATTCACTTCTATATTGAAGAACTTTTTATACATATAGACATATTCTGTTGAAAATTGTCTAGCACAGCATAGTGAACCAATTTTTCTCACAATTTCAGTATAATCATTCAATCTACCTTTTCCATCGGCATCTCCATGATATCCGCAGCATCCTTTTGAAGAACCACATTTCAGTTCTTTGATGACATTGTCCCTCATTCACTGCCATATTGAAGAACTTTTACATATATAGATATATTCTGTTGAAAAATTGTTCAGCACAGCATAGTGAAATCAATTTTTCCCTGCTGTAGACTTAACAATTCATTCAATCTACTCTTCCACTTGGTATCCCATGATATCCGCAGCATCCTTTTGAATAGAACCACATTTCAGTTTCTTGATGATATTGTCCATCATTCACTGCCATATTAAAGAAAACCTTTATATACATAGATATATTCTGTTGAAAAAAATTGTTCAGTACAGCATAGTGAACCAATTTTTTCCCGTTGTAGACTTAACAATTCATTCAATTTACTCTTTCCACTTCATATCCCATGATATCCGCAGCATCCTTTTGAAGAACCACATTTCAGTTCTTTTACGATATTGTCCATCATTCACTGCCATATTGAAGAACTTTATATATATAGATATATTCTAAGTTGTTCAGTTCATACAGCATAGTGAACCAATTTTTTCTCGTTGTAGACTCTAATAACTATTCAATCTACTCTTTCTCCACTTCATATCCCATGATATCCGCAGCATCTTTTTGAAGAACCACATTTCAGTTCTTTGATGGTATTGTCCATCATTCACTGCCATATTGAAGAACTTTTTTATATATACAGATATATTCTGTTGAAAAAAATTGTTCAGTGCTACATAGTGAACCAATTTTCTTCGTTGTAGACCTCTAATTCATTCAATCTACTTCTTTCCACTTCATATCCCATGATATCCGCATATCCTTTTTTGAAGAACCACATTTCAGCTCTTTGATGATAATGACCATCATTCACTGCTGTTATATTGAAGAACTTTTATATATATAGATATATTCTGTTGAAAAAATTGTCTAGCACAGCATAGTGAACCAATTTTCTCGTTGTAGACTTAACAATTCATTCATAATTTACTCTTTCCACTTAGTATCCCACATATTTGCAGCATCTCTTTGTATGGTCTGTATTTCAGTTCTTCTTGATGATATTGTCCATCATTCACTGCCATATTGAAGAACTTTTATATATACATAGATATATTCTGTTGAAAAAAATTGTCTAGCACAGCATAGTGAACCAATTTTTCTCGTTGTAGACTTAACAATTCATTCAATCTACTCTTTTCCACTTACATCTCATGATATCCGCAGCATCCTTTTGAAGAACCACATTTCAGTTCTTTGATGATATTGTCCATCATTCACTGCCATATTGAAGAACTTTACATATATAGACATATTCTGTTGAAAAAAATTGTTCACAGCAGCATAGTGAACCAATTTTTCTTTGTTGTAGACTTAACAATCTATTCAATCTACTCTTTCCACTTCATATCCTATGATATCTGCAGCATCTCTTTGAAGAACCATATTTCTCAGTTTCGATGATATTGTCCATCATTCACTGCCATATTGAAGAACTTCTTTATATACATAGACATATTCTGTTGAAATTGTCTATGCCAGCATAGTGAATCAATTTTTCTCTGTTGTAGACTTAACAATTCATTCATAATCCACTTCTTTCCACTTCATATCCCATGACATCTGCAGCATCTCTTTGAAGAACCATATTTCAGTTTTTTGATGTAGAACAACCATCATTCATTGCCATATTGAAGAACTTTTATATACATAGATATATTCTGTTGAAAATTGTCTAGCACAGCATATGAAATCAATTCTTTCTCGTTGCAGACTTAACAATCTATTCAATTCACTCTTTCCACTTGGCATCTCATCTGCAGCATCTTGAAGAACCATTTTCAGTTTCTTTGATGATTATTGTTCATCATTCACTGCCATATTGAAGAATTTTATATATATAGATATATTCTGTTGAAAAAAATTGTCTAGCATGAGCATAGTGAAACTCAATTCTTTCCTTGTTGTAGACTCTTAACAATTCATTCAATCACTTCTTTCACTCATATCCCATGATATCCGCATCTCTTTGAAGAACCATATTTCAGTTCTTTGATGATATTGTCCATCATTCACTGTTATATTGAAGAACTTTTATATATATATAGATATATTCTGTTGAAAAAATTGTTCAGTAATATATAGTGAACCAATTTTTCTCATGTAGACTTAATGGTTCATTCAATCTACTTCTTCCATCAATATCCCATGATATCTCACAGCATCCTTTTTTGAAGAACCACATTTCAGTTCTTTGGACGATATTGTCCACTGTCTACTGCCATATTGAAGAACTTTTATATATATAGATATATTCTGTCAGAAAAAATTGTCTAGCACAGCATAGTGAACCAATTTTTCTCGTTGTAGACTTAACAATTATTCAATTCACTTTTTCCACTTCATATCCCATGATATCTGCAGTATCCTTTTGAAGAACCACATTGAAGTTCTTTGATGATATTGTCCATCATTCTCTGCTATTGAAGAACTTTTTATATATATAGATATATTCTGTTGAAAAAAAATTGTCTATATTGCATAGTGAACCCAATTTTCTCGTTGTAGACTTAACAATCTATTCAATCTACTCTTTCCACTTCATATCCCATGATATCCGCAGCATCCTTTTGAAGAACCACATTCCAGTTCTTTGATGTAGCATTGTCTACTATTCATCGCCATATTAAAGAACTTTATATATATAGATATATTCTGTTGAAAAAACTTGTCTAGCACAGCATAGTGAACCAATTTTTTCTCGTTGTAGACTTAACAATTCATTCAATTTACTTTCTCACTTCATATCCTATGATATCTGCAGCATCTCTTTGAAGAAATCATCAGCCTTGAAGGGATATTGTCCATCATTCATCGTCATATTGAAGAACTTCAGTGTGCGTATAGATATATTCTGTTGAAAACGTCTAGCACAGCATAGTGAACCAATTTTTTCTCGTTGTAGACTTAACAATTCATTCAATTCCACTTTTTCCACTTCATATCCCATGATATCCGCAGCATCCTTTTGAAGAACGACATTTCAGTTTTTTGATGATATTGTCCATCATTCACTGCCATATTGAAGAACTTTTTATATATATAGATATATTTTGTTGAAAAAATTGTTCAGTACGGCATAGTGAACCAATTATTCTCGTTGTAGACTTCATCAACTATTCAATTCACTCTTTCCACTTCATATCCCATGATATCCGCAGCATCTTGAAGAACCATATTCTTCAGTTTTTGATGATATTGTCCATCATTCACTGCCATATTGAAGAACTTTTATATATATAGACACATATCTTGTTGAAAAAATTGTTCAGCAGCATAGTGGAATCAATTTTTCTCGTTGTAGACTCTACCGTCCATTCAATTCACTCTTTCCACTTCATATCCGCATGGATATCCGCAGCATCCTTTTGACGAACCAATACTTCAGTTCTTTGATGATACTAACCATCATTCACTGCCATATCGAAGAACTCTTTATATATATAGATATATTCTGGTTGAAAAAATTGTCTAGCACAGCATAGTGAACCAATTTTTCTCGTTGTAGACTTACAATTCATTCAATTCCTTTTTCCACTTCATATCCCATGACATCTGGCATCCTTTTGAAGAACTACCAGTCTTCTTGATGGTATTGTTCATCATTCACTTCCATATTGAAGAACTTTTATATATATAGATATATTCTGTTGAAAAAAATTGTCTAGCACAGCATAGTGAACCAATTTTTCTCGTTGTAGACTTAACAATTCATTCAATCTACTCTTTCCACTTCATATCCCATGATATCCGCAGCATCCTTTTGAAGAACCACATTTCAGTTCTTTGATGACATTGTCCCTCATTCACTGCTACATTGAAGAACTTTTACATACATAGAGATACCTTGTTGAAAAAATTGTCCAAAAGCATAGTGAATCAATTCTTTCTTGTTGTAGACTTAACAATTCATTCAATTCCACTTTTTCCACTTCATATCCCATGATATCCGCAGCATCCTTTTGAAGAACCACATTTTCAGCTCTTTGATGACATTGTCCATCATTCACTGCCATATTGAAGAACTTTTATATATATAGATATATTCTGTTGAAAAAAATTGTCTAGCACATACAGTAGTTCAATTTTTCTTGTTGTAGATCACAATTCATTCAATCTACTCTTTCCACTTCATATCCCATGATATCTGCAGCATCCTTTTTTTGAAGAACCATATATTTGTTCTTGATGATATTGTCCATCATTCACTGCTATATTAAAGGAAACTTTTATACATATAGATATATTCTGTTGAAAAAAATTGTCTAGCACAGCAGAGAATCCAATTTTTCATGACTTAACAATTCATTCAATTCACTTTTTTCCACTTCACATCTCATGATCCACATCCTTTGAAGAACCACATTTCAGTTCTTTGATGGTATTGTCCATCATTCACTGCCATATTGAAGAACTTTTACATATAGATATATTCTATTAGTGTTCCATTCAGTACAGCATAGAGAACCAATTTTTCTCGTTGTAGACTTAACAATTCATTCAATCTACTCTTTCCACTTCATATCTCATGATATCTGCACATCCTTTTGAAGAACCACATTTCAGTTCTTTTTGATGATATTGTCCATCATTCACTGCCATTAAGAACCTTTATATATATAGATATATTCTGTTGAAAAAAATTGTCTAGCACAGCATAGTGAACCAATTTTTTCTTGTTGTAGACGAATAATCTATTCAATCTACTTTTTCCACTTCATATCCCATGACATCTGCACATCCTTTTTTGAAGAACCATATTTGTTTCTTGATGATATTGTTCATCATTCACTGCCATATTAAAGAATTTTCAAGAATATATATATTTTGTTGAAAAATCATCAGCAAGGCATATAACTAATACAGAATTAAATCATTCATCCATTTCTTCATCTATCCAGACCTCACATCTTGAATAACCATATTCAGTCTTTAATGATAATGTCCATCATTCAGCCATATTTAATTTCATAGTACAGACATATTCTGTTAGTAAAAAATTATTTAAAGGCATAGTGAACCAAATTATCTTTGCATGCAGACTTAATAACCACCAATCTAATTTTCTCACTTCACATTCATGACATTCAAAAATATCCTTTAATAGACCACATTTCAGTCTTGTTATATTGTCCACTGGTCCACTGCAACATTGAAGAATTTTTATATAGATATAGATTTTGTTGAAAAAATTAGTTCAGCACAGAATAACCAATTTTTCCTGTTATTCTGACACCCATTCAATTTACTTTTCCACTTCTATGGATTCCATGACATCTCACATCCTTTTTGATTTAACTTACATTTCATAGTTCTTTATGATATTGTTCAACACTTATTCACTGCCATATTTAAGAATCCTTAGAATATATATATTTTAGCAAATTACTTAGCATATATACATGAATCAATTTTTCTACGTAATTTAACAATTCATTGTATCCATTTTCTCACTTCATCCAATATTATCTGTAGCATCCTTTAAGAAACCATATACTTTCCAGAAAGTCTCTTTAGTTGACATTGTCTTATCTATTCATCACATTAAAGAACCTTTATAGATACTGTTGAGAAAAATTGTCTAGCACAGCATAGTGAACCAATTTTTCTCGTTGTAGACTTAACACCATTCAATCTACTCTTTCCACTTCATATCCCATGATATCCGCAGCATCCTTTTGAAGAACCACATTTCAGTTCTTTGATGATATTGTCCATCATTCACTGCCATATTGAAGAACTTTATATATATAGATATATTCTGTTGAAAAAAATTCGTCTAGCACAGCATAGTGAACCAATTTTTCTCGTTGTAGACTTAACAATTCATTCAATTCACTTCTTCCACTTCATATCCCATGATATCCGCAGCATCCTTTTGAAGAACCACATTTCAGTTCTTTGATGATATTGTCCATCATTCACTGCCATATTGAAGAACTTTTATATATATAGATATATTCTGTTGAAAAAAATGTCTAGTACGGCATAGTGAACCAATTATTCTCGTTGTAGACTTAACAATTCATTCAATCTACCTTTCCACTTCATATCCCATGATATCCGCAGTATCCTTTTGAAGAACCACATTTCAGTTCTTTGATGATATTGTCCATCATTCACTCGCTATATTGAAGAACTTTTATATATAGATATTCTGTTGAAAAAAATTGTCTAGCACAGCATAGTGAACCAATTTTTCTCAAGTTGTAGACTTAACAATTCATTCAATCTACTCCTTTTCCACTTCATATCCCATGATATCCGCAGCATCCTTTTGACGAACCACATTTCAGTTCTTTGATGATATTGTCCATCATTCACTGCCATATTGAAGAACTTTTATATATATAGATATATTCTGTTGAAAAAAATTGTCTAGCACAGCATAGTGAACCAATTTTTCTCGTTGTAGACTTAACAATTCATTCAATCTACTCTTTCCACTTCATATCCCATGATATCCGCAGCATCCTTTTGAAGAACTACATTTCAGTTCTTTTGATGGTATTGTCCATCATTCACTGCCATATTGAAGAACTTTTATATATATAGATATATTCTGTTGAAAAAAATTGTTCAGCACAGCATAGTGAACCAATTTTTCTCGTTGTAGACTTAACAATTCATTCAATCTACTCTTTCCACTTCATATCCCATGATATCCGCAGCATCCTTTTGAAGAACCACATTTCAGTTCTTTGATGGTATTGTCCATCATTCACTGCCATATTGAAGAACTTTTATATATATAGATATATTCTGTTGAAAAAATTATCTAGCACAGCATAGTGAACCAATTATTCTCGTTGTAGACTTGAATTCATTCAATCTACCTTCTTTCCACTTCATATCCCATGCGATATCCGCAGCATCCTTTTCGAAGAACCACATTTCAGTTCTTTGATGATATTGTCCATCATTCACTGCCATATTGAAGAACTTTTATATATATAGATATATTCTGCCGAAAAAATTGTCTAGCACAGCATAGTGAACCAATTTTTCGTTGTAGAGACTTAACAATTCATTCAATCTACTCTTTCCACTTCATATCCCATGATATCCGCAGCATCCTTTTGACGAACCATTTCAGTTCTTTGATGATATTGTCCATCATTCACTGCCATATTGAAGAACTTTATATATATAGATATATTCTGTTGAAAAAAATTGTCTAGCACAGCATAGTGAACCAATTTTCTCGTTGTAGACTTAACAATTCATTCAATCTACTCTTTCCACTTCATATCCCATGATATCCGCAGCATCCTTTTGAAGAACCACATTTCTCAGTTCTTTGATGGTATTGTCCATCATTCACTGCCATATTGAAGAACTTTATATGTACAGAGTGTTTGTTGAAAAAATTGTCTAGCATATGGCAAAATCAATTTTCTCTGTTGTAGATCAAGCGTAACGTCATCTCACTTCATACTCCATGATATCCGCAGCATCCTTTAGTATACCACACTGAAGTTCTTTGATGATATTGTCCATCATTCACTGCCATATTGAAGAACTTTTATATATATAGATATATTCTGCTGGAAAAATTGTCTAGCACAGCATAGTGAACCAATTTTTCTCGTTGTAGACTTAACAATTCATTCAATCTACTCTTTTCCACTTCATATCCCATGATATCCGCAGCATCCTTTTGAAGAACCACATTTCAGTTCTTTGATGATATTGTCCATCATTCACTGCCATATTGAAGAACTTTTATATATATATAGATATATTCTGTTGAAAAATTGTCTAGTACGGCATAGTGAACCAATTTTTCTCGTTGTAGACTTAACAATTCATTCAATCTACTCTTTCCACTTCATATCCCATGATATCCGCAGCATCCTTGAAGAACCACATTTCAGTTCTTTGATGATATTGTCCATCATTCACTGCCATATTGAAGAACTTTATATATATAGATATATTCTGTTGAAAAATTGTCTAGCACAGCATAGTGAACCAATTTTTCTCGTTGTAGACTTAACAATTCATTCAATCTACTCTTTCCACTTCATGGATCCCGCGATATCCGCAGCATCCTTTGAAGAACCACATTTCAGTTCTTTGATGATATTGTCCATCATTCACTGCCATATTGAAGAACTTTTTATATATAGATATATTCTGTTGAAAAAATTGTCTAGCACAGCATAGTGAACCAATTTTTCTCGTTGTAGACTTAACAATTCATTCAATCTACTCTTCCACTTCATATCCCATGATATCCGCAGCATCCTTTAGCTAGAACCACATTTCAGTTCTTTGATGATATTGTCCATCATTCACTGCCATATTGAAGAACTTTTATATATATAGATATTCTGTTGAAAATAATTGTCTAGCACAGCATAGTGAACCAATTTTTCTCGTTGTAGACTTAACAATTCATTCAATCTACTCTTTCCACTGCTATATCCCATGATATCCGCAGCATCCTTTTGAAGAACCACACATTTCAGTTCTTTGATGATATTGTCCATCATTCACTGCCATATTGAAGAACTTTTATATATATAGATATATTCTGCTGAAAATAATTGTCTAGCACGGCATAGTGAACCAATTTTTCGTTGTAGACTTAACAATTCATTCAATCTACTCTTTCCACTTCATCAGTTGAAAACATTAGTCCTAGAAAGCGCAATAGGTTACTCTCTTGGATGTTAACATCGGCCATGTTGATAAAAGATAATTAGAATTCAAAGGATTAAAACAGAATGGTTTCTTTATTGAGACGTTAAAATTAATAAGCCACTCTTTCTTCTATTTAACAACAGATTGAAAGCCTCTTTTGAGGTAAGCTGCCAGGTTGACTTTATCAAAACGATCAGACTAATTATTATGCCAGGAGAAAATAGCTGTGTCATCAGCATTGGTACCGAATTGAGAACTCTTAGCATCTATATCCCTTTTATTAGTGAAAGGACAATTAAAAAATAGAGAACTTACAATCAACATTTTGCTTTAAGTTATTCTCTGATTCTCAATATTAAAAAGTAAAACTCGTAAAATATAATCAAAAAGAAAATGATGATAAATTAAAAATCAATAATCTTAGAAATATTTCGAACTTTTGTTCTCATCTTGGTTGATAATAATTTCAAGATTATTAAAAATTACTCATAAATAAATACAAATTATGACAAATAGCATGAATCCACTAACATAATCCAGTTGTCAAAATCCATCTGACACTGAATATAAAAGGCTCCAAAAATACACAACTAAAGTCTTTCGGGAGATTGGTGTATTGGACGTAGTAGTTAGTTATACATGCGTTAGTATCATCTAGTGGTCATGAGTTCAATCCTTGGACGAACCAAATCCAGTATAAAAGAACAATAACTGATTTCACAGGATATTTCTCAATAATCAACGGGACGGTGGCGTAGTGTATATAGTAGTTGATTATGCATGTGTTAGTATCACCATGAATACAGTCCTTGGATCTGGAACCAAATCCAAATTTCATAGGATATTTCGCTTGAGATAATCCACATCAGCCAATCTATGGACGCTCTGATGGTACTTGATCGAAACGTTCTGTCTATTATTAACCAAGATGAGAACAAAAGTTCGAAATAATTCAAAGATTATTGAAAATTACTCATTTCAGAAATAAATACAAATTATGACAGGTTAAAACTCGTTATCAAAGAATAATAGTAAGAAATGTTAAGTCTAAAACGCTCAATAATAATTGTATTTACCCTGCACCCCTACTGGAGCGAGTTGTGACAAAAAGTCGGTTTTCAAAATGGGGAACCCGAGCACAGACGCTCAGATCACTGGTCAAACATTACCCAGTAACTGGGTTAGTGATAAAATATGAAGAGTGAGACATATTTAATCAAAAATACAATAAAATTGGGTAAATCTAATTGTAAAGTAAGAATTTTGAAAACGTGTTATATAGCGACAAATAACAAACACGCATATATATAAAAATATATATAATATTTTTATTAACGACGATGAACCGTGTAGCCTAGGGAACAGAGAGTGAGAGAGCGCGCCTCTAAGGGTTGACGGATTGACGAATGCGTACCCCGCAATAGCAGCATGCTATTGGGGGCAGCTGTGAACTGCCTTCCTTCGTGTTCTGTGGTTCTGCTGCTACTTCTGCTCTCACTTCTTCTGACTCGCGAATCCGTGTTTTCGCGGTCTTTATATATCTTCCAAAACCGGGACTTGTTTCTTCCGGCTTTGCCTTGATCACGCGATGCCCACGCGACGCCTACGTAATTCTCAGAGTCACCTGTCTGTTTGCCTCTGAGTTATTTCCGCATCTGCCGGAAAGAGGGTCAAAGTGACATCCGTTACTTTTCACCGACCGGAAACAACACGGCTTGTATCAGCCTTTCTTAGGTGGGCCAGACCGTTATATTACAAACGTTTACTCTAAAAAGCAAAATTCATAAAGAGAGTAAGACTAATTACAAAATTATAAGAGATAAATTGCTTTATCTAAAAGCAACAGTAATAAGCTAGTAACAAAGTATTAAATTCTGTAGGACCACCAGCAAAAAGGACACGATGGCAACTTCATTTTCGTTTCAAGGACGTCTACAAAAGGGACACGAAGGCGATAGCGATGGACATTGAGAGGTCGGGAGACGTCGCTAGTGATCGCTCATGCTGGAGACACGATTTACACCGAGAGCTAGAACGAGAAGTGAAATGATACCTTGCCACCTGGGAGACGCATGCTCGACGGACAAGAAACAACACAACGACATCGGGGTAGATCGTCGTCACATGCATTCATTGCCGTCGAGTCTGGTCCGTGTGAACAGCCATAACAGATTCTGTACCGCCATCAGCAGCTGAGGCATAACTATTTAGGCGCAGATCGAAGGCCTCACGAGACCGACAGATGCCACACAAAATAATACAATAAAATTAAAAATACTTAATACAAAAGAAAACAATAATAAGATGAAGTGAATCTATTCTTCTTCTTCTTCTTCTTCTTCTTCTTCTATGAGCCCTGTCCCTTCAGGACGTAGGCGATCATGGCTTTCCACGTTTCCTATCCCTGGAGGCTCTTAGCACGCCTTCTCCTGTTACACCACTCAAACCTCGTTCCATCATACACCTGATTAGGTCCTTCAAATATGTTATCCGCTGCTTTCCCCTGTCTCGTTTTCCCTCTACCTGGCCTGTTAGAATCGGGTTCTCCAAGCCCTCCTTCCTCATTGCATGTCTCAGGAACTCCAGCTGTCTCTTCCTGATGCTCAGTATTAATTTCCTTTTCGTTTCCATCATTTCCAAAACTTCATCGTTGCTCACATGCTCGACCCATGATATCCGCAGCATCCTTTTGAAGAACCACATTTCAGTTCTTTGATGTTATTGTCCAGCATTTAGTGCCATATTGAAGAACTGACAACATATAGCAATCCAATACTCTCTTCCTTGTTTCTAGCGAAATTGTCCTGTTTCTTAATACTTTACTCAACTTCTGGAATGCTTCTTTGCCATGCCAATTCGCCTTCGGATCTCTGTGTCACACTTTCCGTCTTCTGTTGTAACACTTCCCAGGTATTTAAATTTTTTGTACCTGCTTCATTCTAGTACCACTGTCCTGTATTTGACATATTGGGCTGCCCTTTTTAGTGATGACCATGCATTCGGTTTTCTTGCAGTTTATTTGTAGTCCCTTCTCATCACTCTCTTCAAGGTTAAAACCATACTCTATGAGATTGCTACAAGAAAATTATTTCTTTTTTATTTATAGGGTCGGCCAAAAGTAGGCATAGAATTGTGTCACCATTCGTTTCACGTTTCCACTGCTCAGAACCAGAACTAACTGTACCGAACTGTTCTTTCAGCAAGATTGGGCATCTACTCTTTATGCTTCTGCAGTAAGGGACTATCTTGACAAAACCTTTTCACAGCGTAGGTTCAGAAGAAGGAGCAGCAGCGTACTGCCACCACGTTCACCTGACCTAACGCTAACGGTTTTATTTTATTTGGGGTGTAAGAAAGAAAAAGGTTTATGATAGAAATACCCACACAGTGAACAAATTAAAAGAGGACATCCCAGAAGTATTTATTGAAATTGATGCAGATAGGAATTTGTGTCGTGTTGTATACGGGATTTGATTTGTTTGGCAGTGGCTATCGGCTCGGAATGATAAATAGGAGAACAGAGTTCGAATTTCAGTTGAAATTGTTGCATTCACTTATGTGCAAATACCCTTGGGAAAGATATCAAATTCGACGCTTCTCCCTCTAGCTATGGATTAAATAGCAAGACAGATTATATTTTGTCTTGGTTGGCAACCAGTCTACCGCAGAAAGTAATGGCAATCTACTACGGGAAAATTTGCCCAGTCACTCATATCTCGAAAGAGACATGATCGCCCAAGCGTGTATCACGTATGGAACTTAACTGACTGACTGTGTATTATAGTGTTCTGGAGAGGTTTTGAGGAATGCTGTAATGTTGAAGGAGGCCATTTTGAGCACTTAATAGATTAAAATGTGCTAACAAAAAATTAAGTGTTAAACAAACGTACATAAATAGTTCCTAACAAATAGGATTGTAACAAATAAATACAAATGTAATAAAATGTTTTAAAAAATGCAAACTGCATACCTACTAAATGTAAGATTACTTTTAGCCCAAAGATTCAATAATAGTTTTTTTTTTTTTAATTTGATAGTGTCTTGCAAGTGAAAAATTCCATACTATCCAAGCATGCGTATGTCCGTCTCACCCGAAAATATTTATCACCTGTGCATGTAATAAGGTTCGAATCTTATTTCACACGCTGGTTGCAGCGAAGAAGAAAATCTATTGCCATTTGACAATCAGAAAGTTGGAGAAAGCACGTAAGGGTAAATCAGAAACAGAGTGAGAGAGAGACAGAGACAGAAAGATACTGATAGATAAACCCAACTGTATATGCATCACTATTATTCAAGCGAATGAAGTTCATGCTTGCTGAATTTTGAGATGGCTAAGGTATGGGTAATAACGAACGCAAGTCGAAGCAAAGTAATTTATGAGTCTTGGACGGGGACAGGGCTATCATATCAGAAAATGAAAGTAATACACGCATGACTGTTTATTTGCTGAAAGTCCAGGGACAAAAGCAGTGGTATGAAGGTTAAATGAATTTAAAAATAATATTTAGATATTTTACATATATTTATTTCACCATATATGTACCATTTTCTTTCTATAAATTTCGACAATTTTGAAACAACTTTAGGATTCTATCCTTGCAGAAGTTGGCATCTTTCTGGGTGGTAAACAACTGTAGATGGTTTTTAAAGGTTTACAGAAAATGAATGATATGAGTGGTATGAAGGTTAAATGAATTTAAAAATAATATTTAGATATTTTACATATATTTATTTCACCATATATGTACCATTTTCTTTCTATAAATTTCGACAATTTTGAAACAACTTTAGGATTCTATCCTTGCAGAAGTTGGCATCTTTCTGGGTGGTAAACAACTGTAGATGGTTTTTAAAGGTTTACAGAAAATTGAAGTTTTTTCGATTAAGAGAATTTAGTGAGCTTTTTATTCTTGGTTTTATAAATCTATGTTTGTGTCTATTCATGTTTCTATAGTTAGGGGCGTTGTTACTTTAGGGCCGACGAAACACATCGTAGCTATTATATTATTTACAAATTGATTGAAGCTAAGATACCAAACCATATATATTGCAGATTATTCTCTGGAATTTGTTAAGAACCTTTAGATACATACGTTTTTTTTTAAATGAATCTAAAAATTCATTTAAAAAAGTAAAATATTAAATCTAAACTTATTTATAAATGGAACTTTGTGTGTGTGTGTGTGTGTGTGTGTGTGTGTCAGTGTGTATGTGTGTGTGTCTGTGTGTGTGTGTGTGTGTGTCCGTTAACTATAGACACCGAAACGGCTGAAACGATTTTCTTGAAAATTTACACAGTTGTACTATAAGCGTCTGCGAGTGTTCTTAGCTAGGTTGTGTGTCGAGGTACCCCCGATAAATATCGAAAATCGATAATCGAAAAAATCGGGTTATAGAAGGAGTGGTCCGATTTTAATCAAATTTGATACATTCATAGACGAAGACATAAACGATATTCAGAAGTTACAAGGTTGCAGTTCTTACCATAGTGCAGAAAATAGATAATATATATATATAAAAGGCAAGATGTTTGTGTGTGCGTGTGTGTTTATCTGTCTGTATAAATACAAATCCACAATTTTTATCCGATTCTTACCAAACTTCTCATAAATATTCTTTAGGCTGAGTCTGAGCTCCAGGATCATGGATTAGTTTTAAAGCTTTCATTACACCCGAGCAACGCTGGGCTATACTGCTAGTATTTAGATATTTGTACATATATTTACTTAACCATATATGTGCTAGTTTGTTTCCATAACTTTCGCCAACTTTGAGACAATTTCAGAATTACATCCTCCCAGAAGAAGAGAATTTTGTAGGGATCGAATTATGCTGCAATCTGAAGTTTTGCGATCAGTACTGTGGGCATTCCAGTCAAGATTTATTAATTTGTACCGAGTCTGTAAAGAGACATTGTTAATGGGAGACAACACCAATACCGGGCGATTTTCATTATTTTCTGCCTTTATTTTGTCCCGCTCTGAAAAGTATTTGTCTGAATTCAACGTCTGATTTTGTCAAATGGCTCCAGGTTCAATCTTTTATTGTTCTTGCCTATGTGTGAGCGATGCACACGTGTGAATGCCTGTAAAAGTTCTGTCGTTAGCCCATTTGCAGAATGGAACGTTCTCTAGTTGGGACACCGCCCTAATCTACATGGTGGCACATCTCAAAGTAATAAGAAGACTGAGGAAAAGAGAGGCTATGTTTGTCCTTTTATAGAAGTAACAGCGCCACCTAATGAGTGTTTTGTGAAAGCTAAGTGTGGTAACCTACAAAAGTACCTACGTAATTAATATCATATATTTAGGTATCAGTATTTTATTCAGTCATATTTTAGTAAATAGAAGAGAGAATTTATTTGTTAACCTTTTTGTTAATTTCTCATAATTTCACATTCAGTCAGTTAAGTGCCATACGTGATACACGCTTGGACGATCATGTCTCTTTCGAGACATGACTGACTTGACGGAAGATTACCCCGCAGTAGGTTGCCATTACTTTCTGCGGTAGCCTGATTGCTAACCAAGTCTAATCTGCCCCGCTATTTAATCCATAGCTAGAGGGAGAAGCGACAGATTTGATATCTTTCCGAAGAGTATTTGCACACAAGTGAATGCAACAAATTCAACTGAAATTCCAACTCAGTTCTCTGATTTCTCGTTCCGAGCCGATAGCCACTGCCAGACAACAGCAAATCCCGTATACAACACGACACAAATTCCAATCTGTATCAATTTCAATAAATACTTCTGAGATGTCCTCTTTTAATTTGTTCACTGTGTTGATATTTTTTATCATGAACCTTTTTCTTTATTACACCCCCCAAATAAAATATTATTTAACCCATATATGGAGGGAGAGACGGAGAGACATTTCCTAAGGGTATTTGCGCGTAAGTTATAGTCGATTTATTTCAAGTCTTAGTATTCCAGTGAAATAATTTTATTACCTGTGCATTATCACAAACTCAAAAAAGTAGAAAATATATTTGGTCGACACGAAAAGTTCGTAAATTTAAAAAGAAATACCTCAAGCAAAGTGATAAAGCTACTAACATGTAAGGGGTTACAAAGAGCAAAATAAACTGAGAAATATCACCGAGGAGAAACAAATATGGCTCTCCACAATTTCCTTTCTATCTCTTAAATTTAGTCTTTTGGTTATTTTTCTTAAACCTTTTCCACCATCCTTTTACTCAAGCTCGGGTTTACTCAGGTTGTACATTATATTCCAGCTCCCCCTTCCCTTCAATATGTCTTCTGAGTATCAAATTTTCTAATCCCTATTTTCTCATTATAAACCCTAGAAATTTCAACTGTCGCTTTTTGATGATAAATATGTGTTTTTGTTTCCATTTAATCGAAAACTTCGTCGTTGCTCGTAGGTTCGTGCCATGGTATCCTCAACATCCTTCTGTAGAACCATATTTCGGTTGTTTTAAGTCACTTTTTCATCTGTGAGCATATTGTCCAGCATTCACTACCACGTAGGAGGACTGATATTATATAGCAGCTCAGTATTCCTTTCTTTGTTTCTAACCTAATTTTTTTGTAATTTGCTTAGCTTTTGAAAGGCATTTTACACTGAGCGCGGCGGATCTGCAACAAATGCTTCACCAGGCTTTCAGAAAACTTCAGGAGAAAATAGTTTTTTGAGCAGCTCGTGCCTTTCAGAGCCAGTCCTGTGTCAGCTCAAGATGTTGAGCGTTTGGGGTGTTTAACAGCAAAACACAGGAAAATAAGGGGGAGAAATACTATGAACTGATTCAAGTGGATCACCTTGCAACAATCGATTAGTTCTTTTACACGAAGGAATCAGTTAAGGTGTCTGCGAAGTAGATCGATATCTTGTTTTATTCTGACTGTTCTCTGTAAAGTAGGAAGAAACGAAGGCATGAGCAAAAGAGGACAAGGAAGATATTTGAGCAAAAACTAAACAATTGAAAGTCAATGTAAAAGATCAACACGTCGACAGTATCAATACTGAGCTACATAGGGCCCTTCCTCAACTGAGCAAGAAAGGAACAAAATTGTTTTTGTTTCAAATCATATTCGAGCAATGATCCTATTGCTCAACAGAAATTCAGTTAATGCCTATTAACACCCAGTCGACTGAGCAAGTTTAAAAGTAGACTTTGTGCTATCAATTCCTATTCAATTACTATGCAAACTTTTGCAACCATATAGTAGAACGGCTCTGTGATCTTTACGATAGCTGACAAATTCGAGCAATGTATCTGCATGAAATTTATATGGCTGTCGGTGGTGCACTTCGACGTGGTGTAATGATTAGCACACTTGCCTCCCTAGATCAGTTGCGACGTAGTAGTGAGTTCGATTCGTAACTGGGTTCCCCATAATTGTGGCCTTGGGCCATGACTAAGCTACGCTTAATAAATCTCTGCATGAAGGTTGGCGAGATTCTCAATTTTTTTTTTTCGAACTTTCATTAGAGTGAACACAAAAATATTTGAGTAGCACATGCGTTTCAAAACCGTTTGATTGTCAGTTTAAGATGGTGAGAATTCGGGGTGGGTTAACTGTGAAACGCAAAAAAATATGAAAAAAAAAAAATAAATAAAAAAACGTGGAAAAATATGGGAGTTTGTCAGATGTTCAAATATCTCATCAAACGTTTGTTCACTTTTGTTTCAGGAGGAAATTAAGGAATATACAAAATGAAATAAGAATTAAAAAATTAGATTTACGACTAAACAGTATAAAGTTAATGAAAAGTGAACAGTAACAATACTGAGGTACACAGGATCCTTCCTTAGCTGGGCAAGAGAGAAATATCAATTCTCTTTGTTTCAAATGGTTTTCAATCCTTTCTGAAAAACAAGCTTACCTATTACCACGTGATTTCGAATTACTATGTGACGCATTTAATACAAACCAGATCACTGAATTTTCATATTTAATTGATTTTGATGTCCCCGATATATAACTCGCAAAACCTGTTATTCCATTGTCTTTTCTTTTGGTTAGTCATTACTCATTGCTTTTTTTGTCGAATGATTCTTTCATTTTTTTTTCATCTGAATCTTTCATAAAAAAAAAGTATATATTTAATTTTCAATAAATTCATGAAAAATATCTTTCTACCTTGTCATTTTCTATAGTTAACTTTGTTAATCCAACGTTTACATTGTGTAATACTGCAGTTAGATATTTGCTAGGGATATCGATTCTCACTGGGACCTCTATGTGGTGGCCTAAACTAGCTAATGTAAGGTCTACATATTCCAGTTACAATGATTTTCTTTTTATCCCACATTATTCTTATTATCGCGAACCTTATTTTTGGAAGGTAAACGTGTTTGAGTTGACATCTAACGTTAGACGACCGAGGCCGGTGTGCAGGAGAAATCTACTCACCTTAAAACAAAAATAAAACTGAGGGCGTACGCCTGTCGAAGCTATTGGCTCCATGATTCAAAGAAAAAGTCAGGCAGATCTTTTCTCTCTCTTTTTATATATATATATATATATATATATATATATATATATATATATTAATCAAGCCTATATAACACAATTTTCGATTCATCGCAACCAACAACCATATCTGCTCTGAAATGTATCGTAATGTGTTATATACTGTAAATTGTGTTATATAGGCTTGATTAAAACCTCGTTTAGACTGGAGGTCGTTCGTGGTCGAGAGGTCTAAGACGTTGTCATATATATATATATATATATATATATATATATATATATATAGAAATAATAGAAAAACTGTTGTTGTTGGAATAGCCTGGATGTGCTGGCTACGGATTAAAGTACGTATCTTCGAATGTATATAAAGTCGGTGGCAATGAATAAGAAAGCCAGGAAGCCGACGATATGGAAAAGTGGGTTTGCAGTTATGTAAACTTAAGGCTCTGTGAAACTTTCCTCAAAGGTGAAGGCAGGACTCGAAGTAGCAGAAATCTGGTTCTACAGAAGGATGCTGAGGATATCGTGGACCGAACATGTGAGCAACGACGTGGTTTTAGAGAGAATTCAAACGAAAAGGAAACCTATATTTAACACAAGGAAGAGACAGTTGGGACACATAAAGAGGAAGTGGGGTTTGGATAATCTGATACTCATAGCAAGGAAAGAGGGAAAGAGGGACAGGGGGAAGCAGCGCCTGGCATACTTGATGGGTTTGAGCAAATAGATGGCAGAGAAAGGTTTGGGAGAGACAGCAAGACAAAATTTATTAAGAGCTACGAGGGAGAGGAAGATGTGGACCGCCTACTTTCAGAAGGAACACGGCACACTAAAAAAAAAAAAGAAGAATTTGTTTCAGTTTGGCGCAGCCGGTTAGTATTAATTTCATCAATGAAAGAAAAAAAAAAGAATGTCATCTCAATCCCACGTACCAACTAAAAATATCGTTTAACTCCCAATTATTCTCAGAACACTCTCATCTACCCAACCCTCATTCTCGGTATCCTTACCCGCCTATCACCCACCCTCTGACATTTCCTATATTTAACCATTCTCGGTATCCTTACCCGCCTATCACCCACCCTCTGACATTTCCTATATTTAATCATCCTTTCTCCACCCTATGTAGCCCCCTGCGCAGTAGTGGCAGTGACATGCCTTGCTCGGGGTGAAACGCTTATAAAAAAAAAAAAAGAGTGGAATGAAATACAGTTGTATTAAAATTATTAAGAAAAAATACTGTTGACATTTTGGTTACAGAAACAATGATAACGGTAACATTAGTCGTTTCCGTGTAGTCGATCCCGACCTGGCGGCTTGACGACGAGATGTGGCTTCCCTACAAATACTTTCGCGGATTCTGCTCTGATGGGCTTCGTTCCTTGGTACCCTCTCTTCACGTGTTTACTCGAGCTACTAGACTAGCAATAAGGTCCCACCTTTTTACTGTAAAAACAATCAAGTGTAACCACGACTTCTACTCTAGCAGTTTAATCTCTCGTACTTCCCGTCTTCGGAACTCCCTTCCGTATTCTTGCTTCTCTGATAACTACAGTCTCCAAAAGTTTAAATACAACATCAACCGTCATCACTTATATCCTAGACTCCCATAAAACTTCTCACTTCACACTTTCATTTCACGCAGCTCTTTTCACACCAATATACGCGTCCTTCTCTTACCCATTCTTCGACACCTACTGCGACCTGTTCTTCTTTTATTTCTATTAAACCAATTTTTCATGAAAAAGGTTTCCCAAGTCTATTAGCTATTATCGTTTTTTCTAATATTGACGTCGCTGGAAACATCGATCGTCTCGACAGAAACCAGGGATACGTATACATAAAAATATAATCTTATACTTTTATTCTTCGTTGGTGAGGGTTGTGTGGAGCAAGAGGGTAGCCGGAGAGAAATCGCGCACATACGAGGGAGCCGTTGGGGAATAGACCCTGTCCTCAGACCTCAAATGGAACCACTATATTGAATCCATAGCAAAATCTACTGCTAAGAAGATTGGGTCACTATGTCGATCCAGGATGTTTTTTCCACCTGAATCCATCCTGCATATATACAAGTCAACCATCCGTCCGTGCATGGAGTACTGCTGCCATTTATGCTCAGGTGCCCCTGCCGTTCTCCTTCAGTGTTCTTGACAGGCTCCAAAGGAGAGTCTGTAATGTGATAGGTACTGCTCTGGCGGCTCGACTGCAGCCACTTCCCCATCGTCGAAATGTGGCCTCCCTTTGTCTGTTCTATACATACTTTCATGGCTTCTGCTCTGATGAACTTAAGTCACTGATGCCTCCTCAACAGGTGTTTACTCGTGCAACCAGACTGGCAACTGGGTCCCACCCATTCACAGTCAGGTTAGCCAAATGCAAACGACAATTCTACTCCTGCAGCTTCCTCTCTCGCACTTCCCGCCTGTGGAACTCGCTCCCGTATTCTTGGTTTCCGGACGGCTACAACCTCCAGAAATTTAAATGCAAAGTCAATACGCATCTACTAACCACTGGCTCTCTCCCCACCCCCGTATAACCTTCCCTTTCTCTCCACCTATGTATCTGTCATCGCACCTGCTTTCTCAGCTTTCTATTGTTCCTTTCTAACTAGCTTGTACTCCTCACTCTTTTCTAAGTAATCTTTTTACATTTATGTAGCCCCCTGCACATCAGTGGACGTTTCCGCCTTGCTCGAGGTGAAATGATTAAAAAAAAAATTATCCAGTCTCTGCTTCTTCAGCTTCTTTGTCTTTTGCGTCTTCGGTCAGAAATCCCAGACTTGTACAATCCCCAAATTCCTACGAATTTTTGCTTTTTCAGGTTGTATTTCAACTGACGTCATCTACGGCCAGATACATCCGTCAATCATCTTCGCTGGTTAACACCTTTCAAGCTGATTGTCGCCTATGTTTCTGCCTTTGATGTTGCACCCCGACGTTACCATCCAAGATATTTTTTGTCAATCATATCTTTGTTGGCTATCGCCTCTGCATCTATCTTTGATAACTCTGACGCTACCATTCACGACCGGATATTTTTGTCAATCATATTTTTACCGTTCAAGGTAATATATTACATTATTGATGGGGAGGGTCCTTCTTACCCTTTCATTTGAAGAAGTGTGAAACTTTGACATGGTAATTAAGTAATTATTTTTGTTCAAGTTACGTACAATATCCATGGTTTACGGCCGTGTCACGTTAAAACATTGGTTCCAGTACGATCATCAAAGTTAAGAAACGTAGAGCTTGGTTACTTAGTGAGCGCTTGGGAATTGTAATCTTAGATATGCGGGTGGTGTAATGAATAATAGCTTGGAATTATTAATTGGAGAGCCGAGTTCCAATTTTAGTTAGGTCCATTATATTTGTTTACACGCAAATACAGGGTGACCCCCACCAAAAAAAAACTGGAATTTTTGTTTTCTCCGTTTTGTAATTTTTTTCTTGTAAATTTTTGGGGCTATAACAAGAGTAAAGTGTACATGACTCGACCAAGAACTCTGGATGAGTTAAAAGAGAGAATTCAGGATGAAATTCACATTATCCCAGCTGAGATGTTGCAGCAGTCAATGAGGAATCTCAACAGCAGATTTAAAGAATTCATTTCGTACAGGAGGACGCCATCTACAGGACGTAATTAAAAAAAATTCCATCATTGTTTCTTAAATGACATGTTTTAAGGTTTCAATTACTTTGAATAAAACATGTTTTTCATCACTCTTGGTTTTATTGGATTGTTAAAAAGTTCCCGTTTTTTTTGGTCACCCTGTAACACCTGGAAATTAATCCACCTCTTCAAAACTACAGGGTATAGGTTAATTAGTGAGACTTATATCATTAAATCATTATCGTATCCTCACTCTCACCAAACAAAAACAAAAACAAAAAAAAAACTACTTATAATTTCAAAAACTTTTCTAGTTTTAAATAAACTGCAAATAGATGATCAGTTAAGTACCATACGTGATACACGCTTTGGGCGATCATGTCTCGAAAAAAACCTGACTGATTGGACAGAATATTATCTCGCAGTAGGTTGCCATTGCTTTCTGCGTTAGACTGGTTGCCAGCCAAGGCTAGAGAACCCAATCTGTCCTATTATTTAACCCATAAACGAAGGGAAGAGAGGAATTAATACATTTTTCAAGTGCATTTGTGCGTAAGTGAATGCAAAGAATTCAACTGGAATTCGAACTCGGCACCCCGATTTGTCCTTCCGAGTCAATAAACGGAACGTGTGATAAGCCGAGAAAAATGAATGAAACAATCAACACGTGATATCTAAATTAGCTGTTGTCCTCATGTGAAGTGGTTTTTGTCATTTGGTATAATTCTTCATTTGCGATTATGCAGCGCCAGTTCACAAGGTTTGAAGAAATGTGGTCTTTGCATTGGTCTACACAAAGCTGGCAGACACAGATTCGAAACGTTTCAACAACAGGTGTGCATTACTTAAAAGATTATTATGACTTGTTTTATCATGACAGCTTCGCGAGGACGTATCGACAAGGGTATATTTCTGATAAGGACGTGGTTTTCCTAATAGAAATGGGGACTGTAGCTTCGATTTATGTTCGGAACAACTTTTTCTTAGTACGATTTCTCCTTAGAATAAGAAGTCGGAGAGCCGAGTTCAAATTCCAGTTAAATTCATTGCATTCATTTTCACGCAAATAACCAAGGAAAGGTGTTAATCCATCTCTCCCCAAAGTTATGGGTCAAATAGTTATAGGTTCTCTAGCGTTGGTTGGATCAAACGAGATAGGATCACCCAAGCGTTCATCACTTATGGCCAAATAACTGACTTATCTTGATCAAAGTACTGAATAGCAGGACAGATTAGATTCTGTAACTTTTCTTGTCATCCAGTCTACCGCAGAAAGAAATGGTAACCTACTGCGGTAAAATATTTAGATCGAAAGAGACATGATCACCCAAGCGTTCATCACTTATGGCCAAATAACTGACTTATCTTGATCAAAGTACTGAATAGCAGGACAGATTAGATTCTGTAACTTTTCTTGTCATCCAGTCTACCGCAGAAAGAAATGGCAACCTACTGCGGTAAAATATTTAGATCGAAAGAGACATGATCACCCAAGCGTTCATCACTTATAGCCAATAACTGACTAATGTTGATGAAAGGATTGAATAGCAGGGCAGATTAGATTCTGTAGCTTTTCTTGTTATCCAGTCTACCGCAGAAAGAAATGGCAACCTACTGCGGTAAAATATTTGGCTCGAAAGAGACATGATCACCCAAGCGTTCATCACTTATGGCACTTAACTGACTTATCTTGATGAAAGGAGTGAATAGCAGGATAGAGTAGATTCTGTAGCTTTTCTTGGCATCCAGTTTACCGAAGAAAGAAATCGCAACCTACTGCGGTAAAATACTTGGCTCGAAAGAGACATGATCACCCAAGCGTGCATCACCATCTGTGGCACTTAACTGACTGACTAAGGCCTTCTCCATCTGCATAAATTTATGTTATTTTTCGTCTTTTATGAAAAGTAATATTTTCATAAAAAAATAGTAAAAACATATGTTGCTAAAAGTATTGTCTATAGCTAGCCATTACTTTTTTTTCCATCTTTCTGGCAGCATTTGAATTTTCACGTCGGCATGTCCGTTGAGGCTAATTACGAGTCGACGAAATTTTTTTTCATCTTTATAAGAATGAAATTGCTGCTCAACCAGACAATGTGCCGTCGATCGGAATGGTTCAAAGTTTGGTAAATACAGCCGGTAAGCTAGAAGTTCCCGTTTAAGCGTTTAAGTTCCCGTTTAAGTTCCCGTTTAAGCGTTTAAGTTCCCGTTTAAGCGTTTCCAAGTAGGTTTTCACCCAAGTAGTTTTTGCAACATGTAGCTTAGAGTTGTTATGCTGCAAGATCCCTTTGTTGTGTATCTGCTCATATAGCAGCCATTTTTTCTTCCATGTTCGTCTGAAACTTATTAATTGTGGTCGATAGCGATCACCTGTGATGGTTTCGGTTGGTTTAAGCAGCTCATAATAAACTACATCCAGCTGGTCCCACCAAATGCCGAGCAGAAGTTTCGAATCATGGATATTCGGCTTTGCCGCCGATGTTGATGCATGACCGTGTTTACCCCATCATCTTTTATGCTTAGTGTTATCGTAGTGTATCCACTTTTCATCACTTTTCATCACGATACGATGCAAAACACAGTTCCTTTTCTGCCGTTGAAACACCTGTTCATCTGTTCGACGTCTCTCGGCTTCAACTCGTACGGCACGAAATGTCTTTGCTTTTGAATCGTGTGATCAACTCCTAATGATTTTGCAAGTTTATCTTGCTCTTGACATGAGTCTTCATGAAAGTAACGATTCCAAATTCTTCGTCTTCAAACTTTTTGGCACGCCGGAGAGTTCTTTATTTCAACATCAAATTCAGTTTTTTTTTAGAATATCTAAACAAATTTTTGTATGTTGTTTCCGACTGAGCATGTTCGCCGTAAGTCTCGACAAGAATTCTGTGTGCTTCAGCTGCAGATTTTCTTTTTAATAAAGTAGTGCAGTAAAATTTCCCGCAAATGCACTTTCTTTGGTAAGAAATCTGACTTGTTTAACGCTACGAAAAACAAAGTTGCTTACACTTTGGCAAAATGACACCGAATTTCAAGCTTGCTCATAGTATTGCTTTATAGATGCGTTACTACACACACAGTTCTGGGAACGCCATTTGTTGGAAAACAAAGAATAATTATTCAAGGTCCTAATAAGTTAATATGATATAACGCTGTCTGAAAAAATTATTTAAAAAATTACTGCTTACGTTTCGCTTACGAAAACAAACCTACCATGTATATATCCGAAAATCTCTAAACGAGAGGTGTGCATACCTTAAGTAAAACATTAAGCTTTTTCTTATAATGGTCTCCAATGAGCGTATTAGCAAAGGAGTGCATCAGCTACAGACATGGTTTCTTTCATAGAAAAGGGAATGCAGGAGGCTAATTTTTCTTTAATAGTATTTTCCATCTAAACCAGTTGATGTTATTTTCATTGTTTCAGTGGCTGTTCAGGTAGAGTTATCATTATCAGCGCCTAACGTAAAATCGGTGAGACTTGATCAAATTCAGGTCTTGCTCAATTTTGCACTATGACTAGAGGGAAAGACATGGATCTATGTAAATTACATATATCGAATGATCATTTCCGCGAAATAAATTCACTCGAATTTATTTTGCAGAAGTGACCATTCAATATGTAATTTTCGAAGTCTTACATGTAAAAACATACATATTTATCTCTGTAAATAAATAGTTTTAATTACATAGAGCCCTCTGGCTGGATCAGTTTTAATATTTAATTTTCAACAATTAATATTAAAAGGATTTCACTTAAGATTCTACCTACATTGCCACTTCCATTTGAAAATATATATTACCAAACTTTGAACCGTTCCGATTGATAGCACATTGCCTGGCTAAGCAACATTTTTATTCTTATGAAGATGCAAAAAAATTCGTTGACTCGTAGTTAGCCTCAAAGGACATGCCGACGTGAGTTATATGACAAACTCGTAAAAACGAAGGGGATGAAAAAAATCTAATCTATATAAAATTTTAAAGAGATAAAAATAGAGAGCTCATTGGATATTATCCAGAGCAGTATGATATAAAGAGAAGAAAGCTCAGTACATAATTGAACGGTTATAAATCCAGAATATATATATATATATATATATATATATATATATATATATATATTAGCATTATAGCCCGGCGTTGCTCGGGTGTATTGAAAGCTTTAAAACTAATCCATGGTCCTGGAGCTCAGACTCTTTGGACGTTAGTACGAAAGACTAAAAAGCAATAGTTGGTTCCAGTTAAAGCGAAACCGTAAACTGAAAGAAAAATGAATGGTTGCAAGTCAAATTTTGATTTCCTGGTATCGATACAAATAAGGTTTTTTTCGTTGTAAACTGAATTTTGAAGGCTAAATAAGTCCTCTGAGTAAATGGTATCATGGCTGAGACTAAGAACTACAATTATATCTACTTAAAACCAAACTCGAAAGAAAAACTAAAATAAAAGGGCTGAAAAATACAAACATACAGGCAGATAAACAGACACACACACAAACATCTTGCTTATATATATATATATATATATATATATATATATATATTATCGATTTTCTGTACTATTATAAGAACTGCAACCTTGTAACTTCTGAATATCGTTTCTTATGTCTTTGTCGATGAGTGTATCAAATTTGATTAAAATCGGACCACCCTTCTATAACCCAATTTTTTCGATTATCGATTTTCGATATTTATCGGGGTACCTCGACCCAAAACCTAGCTAAGAACACTTGCAGATGTGTAAATTTTCAAGAAAATCGGTTCATCTGTTTCGGAGTCTATAGGTAACGGATACACACACACACATACAAAGTTTCACTTATAAATAAGTTTATATATATATATATATATATATATATATATATATATATATAGTCAGGAATGTAGGAAGCGTTGCATCCACTATATGTAGGTATGTAGTGCAAATTGTATTAATATGCAAATCGCTTTATGTGCAGATGTGGATTTCAACCTTTTATCAAAGTTTACTAATTATCTTTTGCATATATCTACGTTGGAGTTTTCAACGCTCATTTTCAAAGCAGCTAAACACCAGTTATCTATGCGCGTCCTGCTGTTTGGTGCGGACTAACATCCTTATCTTCATACACTTTTTGACAAACAGATCATACTTCAAAGGAGAATAGACACAATGCCTCGAGAAAATCAGACAGCAAACGGTTCAAAACAAGAGCGGAGCAAGAGAGGGCAATGACGAGCAACCGAGAAAATAACAGCGAGGTTGAATGAATCGATTCATCTTCCTCTTTTGCCAACGCTTCAGAATTTATTAATTAATTTCTCTTGCCATACTTATTTCTCTTTGAATCGTGATTTAACCATTTTTCTCTGTTTTGCAATTGCAGTGACCAGGCCACCCATATTAAAATAGGATAATATATATGAGTGTGTGTTTGAGTGTCACTGTGTGATGTAATCGCTTCAGGGTAATTGCGACTTCATTTTGAACATCGTTTCCGTTAATGTTTAATGTGAGATGCCGGTAAAGTTATTCGGTGATGCTTGTTTGAGGAGAGTTCAAAGAACTATCATTAATTTTGGGAGGATGCACGCTTTTAGCATAATGGTCGGTTATTTGTTTACGAGTATACACGTCTGCTAGGGCGGTAAGCCAATCCTTGTTGCAGACTCATGCTCAGACACCCACAAAGGCCAGCTATGACTTATACTAAAACTACGATGAGTGGACCTTAGTTACAGTTTCTTGGAACGAGAGAGAGAGAGAGAGAGAGAGAGAGAGAGTATCATTTGGAGTGCTCAATTTTGCAGACGGCTTCTACTTCTTTTTCTATGTGTTACGATGGTGCATTTCTATATAAAAATATTAATAAAGTCAACTAAAAGGTTAAAATTTATGCTAAGGGATTCTACTGAGTCCTACTCATTAATACAAAAAGTTTTCATTCATGAAGTAGTTGTAAAATAGAGAAATTAGGAATAGAACGTTTTGAAGATCATTCCAATATATTCGAGAAAAATCTGGATGATTCGAGAAACATTGAGAAATATGCTAAATAGGTGGTAGCCCCTATAAAATAGGTTTTTGAAGAAAGTTGTCAGTTGTGAAAAAGGAATTTCTGGTATTATCAACTCCGGCTTTTGATTCGTGGATTATTATATCCAGCCAAAAGGATCTCTATGAAAAGTTACCGACCAATAAAAACCCAAAAAGAAGACCTCTTGGAATTAAACTGGTAAATAGAGTTTTTGAATATTTTAATTGACTAAACTAAAAATTTCCAATCTTTTCACTGTTTTCTTTTTGTTCAATTGGATTAGATAGACTAAACTATCGCCCGGTTCACACTCCACCCACGTCTATTGAACAAGTGAAGAGGCTCACCTCTTGTTCCTTGTTTAGGATGTGGTTTCCGGATTTCTCTTTTCCAATCTTTTCACTGTTTTCTTTTTTTTTCAATTGGAGTAGATAGACTAAACTATCGCCCGGTTCACACTCCACCCACGTCTATTGAACTTGTTTAGGATGTGGTTTCCGGCTTTCTCTTTTCCAATCTTTTCACTGTTTTCTTTTTTTTTCAATTGGAGTAGATAGACTAAACTATCGCCCGGTTCACACTCTACCCACGTCTATTGAACTTGTTTAGGATGTAGTTTCCGGCTTTCTCTTTTCCAATCTTTTCACTGTTTTCTTTTTTTTTCAATTGGAGTAGATAAACTAAACTATCGCCCGGTTCACACTCCACCCACGTCTATTGAACTTGTTTAGGATGTGGTTTCCGGCTTTCTCTTTTCCAATCTTTTCACTGTTTTCCTTTTTTTTTCAATTGGAGTAGATAGACTAAACTATCGCCCGGTTCACACTCCAACCACGTTTATTGAACTTGTTTAGGATGTGGTTTCCGGCTTTCTCTTTTCCAATCTTTTCATTCCTACGTAGCCGCCTGCGCTTCAGTGGCGTTACCGCCTTGCTCCGGGTGATATGATTAAAAAAAATACACATATATTTGTGGATTTCCAGTAATAGCACATACATTACTTTGCTTGGCCTAACGTGTTAAAATATACCTGACTCTCACTTTCTTCTTCCCCCTTGTAACACTTCGCCAGTAAACCTAGTACAGCCTAAACCTCTACGTTTTGTTTTGAATGCCACAGTTTTATCTTTGTATATATGTTATTTTGTGTTTTCTTAGAAAATTAAATTTTTGTTTGTGATTTAGCTCCGTGTTTTGGTAAATCATTTTCTTTTCTTTTGTTACAACTTCTAATACGTAACACTATGTCGTGAATCCCTTCAGGACATAGGCGATCGTGGCACTCTACAACTTTTTTTAACTTGTAACTCTGAAAAAACTTTTTCTTTGCTATCTCTCCTAATCCTTGTTCTGCCAACCGTTTACAAAAGCTCGTAAAGTAAGTTATACGTTGCTTTCCTCTGTCTCTCCAGTTTTCAATATTTTCTGTGAGTATCAAATTCTCCAACCTCTGTCCTCATCATATAGTCTAGCAATTTTCATTGTTTCTTTCTGATTCTTAGTATAAAGTTTTCTTTATGTTTCTTCCCCCGCAAAAAAACCTCATTTTTGCTCACATGTTTAATCCATGGTATTCTCAGCAGCATTCTGTAGAACAACATTTCTCGACCATTCTTCTATATTATTGAATGCCTAGCATTCACTGTCTTATATAAAGATCGATATTTCAGAACAGTTCAGCACTCATGTTTTTGTTATGCGTAAACATTCGGTAGTGTTCTAACAGGAGATGGAAAGTGCGACACGGAGATCCGAAGGCGAATTGGCATGGCAAAGGACGCGTTCCAGAAGATGAGTAAAATACTAACACACAGGAAAATCTCAATAGAAACGAAGAAAAGAGTTCTAGACTGCTACGTGATGTCAGTTCTTCAATACGGCTGTGAATGCTGGACAATATCATCGAAAATGAGGACAAAACTGGAAGCGGCCGAAATGTGGTTCTACAGAAGGATGCTACGGATATCGTGGACTGAGCATACAAGCAACGACGAGGTGTTAGAAAGAATGGCAACAAAAAGGAAATTGATGCTGAGCATCAGGAAGAGACAACTGAAGTTCCTGGGACATGCAATGAGGAAGGAGAGCCTGGAGAACCTGATAATGACTGGACAGATAGAAGGAAGGAGAGACAGAGGAATGCAGCGGATAATATATTTGCAGGGACTGATCAAGTGGATGACGGAACGGGGGTTGCCAGGAGCAACTGGAGCAAACATACTAAGAGTCACAAGGAATAGGGAGACGTGGAGAGACATGATCGCCTACGTCCTGAAGGGACAGGGCACATAGAAGAAGAAGAAACATTCGGTGACGACTTGTACTTCTGTGTTAAATATATATGTATATATACAGGAATAATGGAAACACCTAGTACCATAATAGCATAATTTGAATAATTTGATTAAACTGTCAAAACGTTATCTATTTTTGTGTTTGTTGATTTAATATTTGTAGTACTTCATTTTCGTTGTTAGAATTGTTTTTTTTACAGATGTCTAAACTTATTTATAAATGGAACTTTGTCTGTGTGTATGTCTGTGTGTGTGTGTCCGTTACCTATAGACTCTGAAACGGCTGAACCGATTCTCTTGAAAATTTACACAGCTGTACTATAAGCGTCTGTGAGTGTTCTTAGCTTGGTTTTGTGTCGAGGTACCCCCGATAAATATCGAAAATCGATAATCGAAAAAATCGGGTTATAGAAGGAGTGGTCCGATTTTAATCAAATTAGATACACTCATAGACAAAGACATAAGAAACGATATTCAGAAGGTTCAAGGTTGCAGTTCTTACAATAGTGCAGAAAATCGATAATATATATATATATAAAAGGCAAGATGTTTGTGTGCGTATCTGTTCATTTGTCTGTATGTCCTTTGTACAAATCCACAATATTTATCCGATTCTCATCAAACTTCACACAAATATTCTTTAGGCTGAGTTTGAGCTCCGGGACTATGGATTAGTTTTAAAGCTTTCATTACACCCGGGCAACGCCGGGCTATACTGCTAGTTATTTAAATAAGTTTATTAAAATCAACAGTCGGTATTATTTAAGAATTTTAAGTAATGAAATTCATTCTATGGTTCAGGAATTGTTTCCATAGAGAAATGCCATCTTTCAGGATGATAATGCACCCATTAATACTGCTAAAGTTGTAGCTGAATGGCACGAGGAACATTCTAGTGAAGTTGAAGATCTTATCTGGCCACCACAGGCCACAGATATTAACATTCTTGAATATTTATGATTCATTTTAGTAAACCAAGTGAGGAGTCGATATCCTCCACCAACACTATTAAAAGAATTGGAGACTATTTTAGCAGAAGAATGGATAAGAATTCCTTTGGAAAGGGTTAAAACTTTGTATGAGTCGATCGCACGCAGAATCCAAGCTGTAATTAAATTTACTTGAAATTTGAAGGTGTTTCCATTATTTGATCAACCCGCTATATATATATATATATATATATATATATATATATATATATATATAGTCATCGCAGACAGATTTGTTTCGCTGTATCACAGTTCATCAGTACGGTTAGACATCCGATTGCTTTTTACCCATGACTGAAACCCGACCGAATTCGTGTCAGTCGGTGATTCTATCTCTGAGCTACGGGCTCTCGGTAGAAGAAGGCAGACTTTTTTGCGTGTATATATATCATTATGGATTCATACTTTTTCAAAGGGTATAAGAGCGTAAGTGAATGCAACGGATCCGAATAGGATTCGAACTCGGATCTCTAATTCCTCAATTCGAGCCGCTATTCATTAGTCACCATCTCTCGCTAGCAGGACATGAATAAACTATTTTACTTTAAGCGATTTTTTCAAATACATTTCAACCGACAGTAATATTGGCTGCTCTGTCAATGAATTCCAAATGTTTTTTTTAATTAGAAAACGAATAATATACATTCACCATTAGCTCTGGAAGCTGATATAATATCAGTGGGGGTATCATGTCCTTGACAGTATTGATGTTACTTGAGAAATTTCTTTCTAAAGAACGCATCTCTAACCATCGTTCCAAGGTGGTGAGTACTTAGACGAAGATAGAAGTTAATAAATTTGATCAAGATCTGACCAGGTCTTTTTTTTTCGCTCTCTTGCGTTCATTATCTGAATATTACACTTGACTGCTTTCTTGTTGCGCTGTCGGTAATAATTGTTAGTCATAATGGAAATTCGCTCGCTCGGTCAGTGTTCAACGTGGCCGTAAATTATTGCCAAACCTTGCAAGACATTTCGTAATAGTGAAAGCAATATTTAGGATGAGGCTTAGCAAGCATTTTTTTTATCATCTGTCCTGTCTAATCTAAATACTCACTGCTATTTCCCTGATCGCTCCTAAGTCCGTGGGCAGGGACGGAAAGCGTATGCTTATATGTAGATTTTCTATATAAAGTGTCCTTTCAGGAAATGGACGATCACGGCTCTCCAAACTTTTTTGTCTTTTGTAGCTCTTAGTAAAAGTTGTCGTTTTTATATATACGCTATATTTTTAATCATTTCACCTCGAGCAATGTGGGAGCACCTATAGTGTGTGGAGGGATTATTGTGAAAGAAAAGACTGGCTACAGAGGGCATTGAAGAAAGGATAAAAGATGAATGGGATTCAAGAAGATAGAAGATGACAGTTGACGTTGGACTTAAGTTTTTGGAGATTGTAACTATCAGGGGAACTAGTAAACGGAAGAAAATTCCACAGGCGGGAAGTGCGAGAAAAGAAACCATTCGAGTAGAAGTGGAAGTTACATTTATCTAATTCAACGGTTTTAGGTGAAGCCTAGATACCAATCTAGCAACACGTGTACAGAGGAGTTATAGTAAAAGAGAAGACAGAGGGTATTGGAGAAAGGATAAAAGATGAATGGGATTCAACAAGATAGAAGAAGATTATAATTGTCTTTGCATTTAAAGTTTTGGAAATTGTAGCTATCAGAGAACTTGCAAACGGAAGGGAATTCCACAAGCGGGAAGTGCGAAAAAAGAAACTGTTCGAGTAGAAGTGGAAGTTACATTTAACTATTTCAAACGTAAAAGGTGCAGCGTAGATCAGTTAAGTCAGTTAAGTGCCATACGTGATACACGCTTGGGCGATCATGTCTCGAAAGAGACATGACTGACTGGGCAGAAGGTTATCCCGCAGTAGGTTGCCATTGTTTCTGCGGTAGACTGGTTGCGGACCAAGGCTATAGAACCCAGTCTGTCCTGCTATTTAACCCATAACTGGAAGGAAGAGACGGATTAATACCTTTTCCAAGGGTATTTGCGCGAAAGTAAAATTCACTATGAAGAAAAGTTCGTCAGAGTAATTGCCATGAAAATATTTGTAGAAATGACAGAGGGAAGCCACCTCACATTTGTGAAAAAGTGACTGAAGTTAAGATGCCAAGTCAGAACAGACTAAATTGCAGGTCCTTCTTTGGATTTTGTCAGATAGTTATCTATGCTCATTCGGTAGGCTATGGGTTGCTTTTCATTGCCCCTCTTGCCTTCCATATGTCATGTGAGTGTCAAATTTTCCTCCTTTCACATTATATTCCCGAGACATTACAAGTGTTTCTTTTCTATTGCGGAGGTATTGGGGATCAGGTGAAAAGCGTGTCGATTGGGGGATTTTCGGCTTTTATTAATAATTTTTTTTTTAATCATTTCACCCCGAGCAAGGCGGAAACGTCCACTGATGTGCAGGGGGCTACATAAATGTAAAAAGATTACTTAGAAAAGAGTGAGGAGTACAAACTAGTTAGAAAGGAACAATAGAAAGCTGAGAAAGCAGGTGCGATGACAGATACATAGGTGGAGAGAAAAGGAAAGTTATACAGAGGAGGGGAGAGAGCTAGAGTCCAGTGGTTAGTAGATGAGTATTGACTTTGCATTTAAATTTCTGGAGGTTGTAGCCGTCAGGAAAGCAAGAATACGGGAGCGAGTTCCACAGGCGGGAAGTGCGAGAGAGGAAGCTGCAGGAGTAGAATTGTCGCCTGCATTTGGCTAACCTGACTGTGAATGGGTGGGACCCAGTTGCCAGTCTGGTTGCACGAGTAAACACCTGTTGAGGATGCATCAGTGACTTAAGTTAGTCTGAGCAGAAGCCATGAAAGTATTTATAGAAGAGACAAAGGGAGGCCACATTTCGACGATGGGGAAGTGGCTGCAGTCGAGCCGCCAGATCAGTACCTATCACATTACAGACTCTCTTTTGGAGCCTGTCAATAACACTGAGGAGAACGGCAGGGGCACCTGACCATAAATGGCAGCAGTACTCCATGCACGGACGGATGGTTGACTTGTATATATGCAGGATGGATTCAGGTGGAAAAAACATCCTGGATCGACATAGTGACCCAATCTTCTTAGCAGTAGATTTTGCTATGGATTCAATATAGTGGTTCCATTTGAGGTCTGAGGACAGGGTAAGTCCGAGGAGGCGTAGTGTATTACTCTCAGGGAGAATCACTTGGTCCATGCTTATGGGAGGCAGAAGAGGTTGCCTGTAATGGTTGACAGACAACAGCTTAGTCTTAGATGAATTGAATTTGACAAGCCACTTCTTGCCCCAGTTCACCACAGAGTGTAGATCCCGCTCAAGGTCAGCAGCGAGATTATGTCTGTCCGCCACGACAGGTTTCTTACTGGAGCGGGAGTATATTGTAGTGTCATCTGCGTAGATGCCTACTTGGGACTTGATCTCATCTGGGAGGTCGTTGATGAAAATAAGGAAGAGCGTCGGTCCCAGGATAATAATTTTTTTTATTTTAATCTGACATCTTTAAACGTTTGAAGGAAATAATTTTCTTTTCCGGCTTCATCATCTTCTACTCCTTATTCTATGTGTGATGTTCCTTCGGAACGTGGGCGATCATGGTTCTCCACAATTTACTGTCCTTTGCAGTTTTTATTAAAATTTGTAATTTTTCTATCTCTTCTAAACCTTGTTATGCCAATCATTTACAGAAGCTCTCTAGGTAGGTTATGATCTCTTTTCCTGTTCTTCTTAACTTCAAGATTTCCTGCGAGTGTTAAATTTTCTAAACCCTCTTTTCTGATTATGTCCCCTAGAAATTTCAACGGTCTCTTTCTGATTCTATGCATGTGGGTCATTCTTGCTTCCATTTTCCCTTATATTTCGTCATTACTCACATGTTCAGTCCATTCAGTCGTCAGCATCCTTCTGTAGAACCACACGTTTTTTTTACCTCAAGTTTCTTTTTCGTCTGTGAGGAGTTTATTCAGCATTCACTACCATATAGTTTAGGGAGATGGGAGATTGCATCACAATTCATTTCTCTTGTTTTTGATTCTACACAAGCCAAATACCCATTTTAAGAACAGAGAAAAGGGCTATTATAGAAGAAACACATCTATTTTGTAAAGTTCTGTTTACCAAAATTCTAAGACCACTTGAATTTACTACTCTAAACCTAACTACATAGATTGATTTATTTTTACGGTTTATCACCATTTTGTAGATTATTTAAATCCAGAAAATATTTTTACGTTGTAAGAAATCATTTTCTAGATAATAATGATTTACAGATAAAATTCCTAATATTTAACCCATAGCTGGAGAAAAAAGGTATTCCTTAGTTACATTTTGATTGGTACGATTCTCATTTTAAAAGAGAGGTGTCATAGTATAGTATAAAACATAACAAGAGAGGTTTTATTGATTGATTAATTGATTCTTTTACGACGCCTTATCAACCCTTTGAAGGGTATTTAAAGACAGAAAATATTTTTAGATCGTAAGAAATGATATGGAAATAATAATAAATAATTTTTACTAATTAACCCTTAGTTGGGGTAGAAGAGATGGACTCATATTTTTGCCAAGGTTATTTGTGCATAAGGAAATATAACTAACCCAACTGGAATTGGGATTCCAATTTACAATTCCGAGCCGTTTTATAAAAAAACCACACGCTCATCCAAACTTATAGCACCCGATGTTCCCAAGCAGTCACCGATCGAGTTACTGACCGACAGTGACGCTGATTAACTTCGCTGATTGTATGGGAACCTGTGTTTCAAAGCGATATGGACGGACGTAAGCCCTAGCTGCGTAGAGATAACCATAAAAAGGAACTTGAATAATTCTTTAATATTTATATTAATAATGGAAATGAATTAAAAATGGAAATTAATGAAGAATGGAAATGAATTAAACATTCTCTTCCCTTGTTTAAATAATTTTTTACTGTTTTAAGGAAAACTAATTAAATAGATTCTTTTCACTTACTGGAGAGTAAATATTAGGATGTTTTGACTGGTTGAAGGTAGGTACACGCAGACAAAATTAAACCTTATACAAAATCATAAAAGAAGATATGATAAATAATCTAAAAGCAATAAACTACAGCCAGCCTCTAATCGGGGGATTAGAATATTTCAGAAGCCGGGAACCACCTCTCAATTGCAGTTGTTCTCACGTCTACCCTGATCTGAGGTGGTAAGACCTGTTAGGGTCATACTTATGTGAAAAAAAAAAAAACAAAAAAAAAACAACAAAACAAAACAAAACAAAACACTATGAAAGCATAAAAATATATTCTTATAGTAAAAATATATGCAAAAATTACTCTCATAAAAAAATTGTCAATTCATATTTATAGTGAAATGCGTGTATCTCAGCCGTCAAAAATGACGGCGAAATATTTGAGAGAATAAATAATTTGCTGTTTCTTCCCAAGTTATTCCCCTTCAGCGTGACAGGAGAGAATATATATATATATATATATATATATATATATATATATATATATATATATTCTAAATAAAAGATATAGGAGGGAATATATATTATTTTAGAGAAAAACTCAACCCATATTTAGACGGTTATAATTCAGGATTTATTTCGACGTTGTCTCTTTCAGACCGTTGAAATTTTTTTTAACCGTCTAAATATGTATTGAATTTCCACTGAATATTTCATAATGCTCTGGATAATATCCATCGAGCTTTCCATTTTTATCCAAATTATAATTAATATTAACTTGATACCTTTTGGCTTATCCTCTCCGTCATGCCATTCACTTCTCTCTCTCTCTCTCTCTCTCTCTCTCTCTCTCTCTCTATATATATATATATATATATATATATAGACTTATTTATAAATGGACCTTTGTCTGTTTGCATGTGTATGTGTGTATATATGTGTGTGTCTGTGTCCGTTACCGAAACGGCTGAAACGATTTTCTTGAATATTTACACAGTTGTACTATAAGCGTCTGCGAGTGTTTTTAGCTAGGTTTTGTGTCGAGGTACCCCCGATAAATATCAAAAATCGATAATCGAAAAAATCGGGTTATAAAAGGAGTAGTCCGATTTTAATCAAATTTGATACACTCATAGACAAAGACATAAGAAACGATATTCAAAAGTTTCAAGGTTGCAGTTCTTACAATAGTGCAGAAAATTGATAATATATATTAAAAAAAGGCAAGATGTTTGTGTGTGTCTGTTTATCTGCCTGTATGTCTGTATTTTCTCAGCCCTTTTATTTTATTTTTTGCTTCGGGTTTGGCTCTAAGTAGGTATAATTGTAGTTCTTAATCTCAGCCATGATACCATTTACTCAGAGGACTTATTTAGTCTTCAAAATTCAGTTTACGACGAAAAAAACTTATTTGATATCGATACCAGGAAATCAAAATTTGACTTACATCCATTCATTTCTCTTTCAGTCTACGGTTTCGCTTTAAGTGGAAACAACTATTGCGTTTTAGTCTTTCGTACCAACGTCCAAAGAGTCTGAGCTCCAGGACCATGGATTAGTTTTAAAGCTTTCATTACACCCGAGCAACACCGGGATATAATGTTAGTATATATATATATATATATATATATATATGTGTGTGTGTGTGTGTGTGTGTGTGTGTGTGTGTGTGTGTGTGTGTGTTGAATATAAGGATATGTCATCTGATAAGATGAATAGAATAAATAAAGAACAACTAGGAAAAATGTTTTTAATCTAACATGTTTCACTTATGACAAGCTTCTTCAGAGATTTATTAAGGACGAATGATCATTAAAATATCCCGATCACGAGACCCTAGTTTGAATCTCACCATCGTCACTTTGTGCAGGACATAAGGTGATTTCTTGAAAATATCGGCTTAGGGAGAATATCAGCATGTAGTTGCACTTGAGACTGACTTAACTGAATTTTAATGCTTTCAATACGAAGGAACTATCTATTAACCATCACAGACAATCGTTCCTACCACCCGCCTATTAGCATGGATCAGACTAGGCTCCCTGGAAGCAAAACAATGCACCTCCTTGGCTTAGCTTTTACAACAGACCTTAAGTAGAATGACTATATCGAATCCATAGCTAAATAACGCTGCTAAGAAAGTCGGTTCTCTGTGTAGGACCAGGAAGGTTTTTCCGCTTGAAACAATCCTGCACATATATAGATCTACCAACCACCCCTGCATTGAATACTGCTGCCATATCTGGTCGGGTGATGCTGCTATCCACCTAGGTGTCCTTGAGAAAATCCAACGGAGAATCTGTAATGTGATAGATCCCGACTTGGCAGCTCAGATATAGTCACTTACTCACCGGTGCAATGTGGAATCACCGTGTCTCTTCTACAAATACGTCCACGGCTTCTGCTCTGATGAACTTAGCTCACTAGCGCCCCCTATATATGAATTTACGTGAGCCACAAGATTTGCAACTAGGTTCCACCCTTTTACTCTAAAACCAATAAAATGTAAACGCAGATTTTACTCCCCCAGCTTCTTTTCTGGCAATTCCCGCCTGTGGAATTTCTTTCCGTTTACTTGCTTCCCCGACAACTACAATCTCCAGGAATTGAAATGTAAAGACAACAGTCATCTCCTTTCTCACTAACTTGCAGCATCTATCTCATGCTCCTTTCTCCGTCCACTCTACTCTCATCAGTATTCTCATCCTTCTTTTACCCACTTCCTGAGACACCTGAAAACCTGTCACTCTTTCTCATAAATTTCCTCCTATGCAACCTTGCTTGGGGCGATATGATTATAAATATAAGAGCCAAATCTTATGATTTATTGAGCTGAAAAATCCTTTCGGAAATCGTAGATGGTTGTGTTAGCAAAAAGTCGCAAGTCCTCGTGACAGAGTTTTTTTTTCAAAAAGTTGATCACACTCGATCATACTCTCTCTACAATAACATATAACTAAGGTACGCTAAATATGGTTGCAGTAAAAATTTTAAAAAAATGGTTGGTGTGACAGTCATGTGAGTTTGAATTTGAGTTTTGTTTAACTGCATATCAACCTCTGTTGGTTATTTAATGCCAAAAAGGTAGGGTTTTAAAGCATTTTTGTAATCTTCAATTGTAGTAAGGAAGTTGATTTAGTCGGTTTGAGTTTGAATTTGAGTTTTGTTTAACGGCATATCAACCTCTGTTGGTTATTTAATGCCAAAAGGGATTGGGTTTTAAGTTTTTTTTTATGTTCAGTTATAGTGAGAATGTTGATTTAGTCAGATTTTGATGAAAAATTTTATTTTGTTTCAGTTTACAAAACTGAAGATGAATTCTAGTTTTGTATTAAAAATGTATTGCTGGTAACAATGTTTTTCCTTCAAAATTTTATTATAGCAATTTTTTTTCTCCAAAAATGTATATTTTTTTATAAATGTCTACTTTCATACTTCCACAGTGTTTTGGCCCCACTTTGGGGGGTTAACTATTTGCTCATAGCTGGGACCCTAACACGTGCTACCACCCGGGTCAGGGTGGACCTGGGAACAACAGCAATTAAGAGGTGGTTCCATGCTCCTTACAACCTCCCAATTAGAGGCCTTGCTGCTGGATGCCGTTTACCGTCATACCCAGGACCGACGGTGATGTGAGAGTGTGTTGGGTTGGTTGCAGTAAAGCGTTGTTTTAGGCTGAGTAGGAAACTACTCAACTGGATGTGCGTTGTGGTGCAGTGGATATCGACTCGGAAAAACTAATCAGGGAACCGAGTTAGAATTTCTTGCATTCACTTACGCGCAAATACCGTTGGTAAAGGTATTAATCCGTCTTTTCGTTAAATAACAGGACAGATTGGGTTCTATAGCCTTGACTGGCAACCAGTCTACCGCAGAAAGCAATGGTAACCTACTGCGGGATAATCTTCTGCCCAGTCAGTCATGTCTCTTTCGAGACATGATCGCCTAAAGCGTGTTTCACGTATGGCACTTAATTGAATGATGGAGGAAACTGCAAAGTTTCCCACAACAGGTACTAAAGGAAAGCAAGAAGAAAGAACTGAACAATAATTGTAAGAAAACTGAATGTACAGTTTTTACTAGAAGGAAAAATCTACGGCTGCGAAAATCAATCTGGAGATCCCAAAACCAAGCAAACACAGAAATTTCTAGGAAGTTGTTCTGACATGGCATCGAAATCTGAAAGCCATCGGAATTTGAAAGCAAGTTGGGATAACGAAAAATGTCTTTCAAAAGCTAAATCATGTTTCTTTCGAGACATGATCGCCTAACCCGTGTTTCACGAAAAATGTTTAATGAAAAATGTCTTTCAAAAGCTAAATCATGTTTCTTTCGAGACATGATCGCCTAACGCGTGTTTCAGAAAAATGTTTAACGAAAAATGTCTTTCAAAAGCTAAATCATGTTTCTTTCGAGACATGATTGCCTAACGCGTGTTTCACGAAAAATGTTTAACGAAAAATATCTTTCAAAAGGTAAATCATGTTTCTTTCGAGACATGATCGCCTAACGCGTGTTTCACGAAAAATGTTTAACGAAAAATGTCTTTCAAAAGCTAAATCATGTTTCTTTCGAGACATGATCGCCTAACGCGTGTTTCAGAAAAATGTTTAACGAAAAATATCTTTCAAAAGCTAAATCATGTTTCTTTCGAGACATGATCGCCTAACGCGTGTTTCAGAAAAATGTTTAACGGAAAATGTCTTTCAAAAGCTAAATCATGTTTCTTTCGAGACATGATCGCCTAACGCGTGTTTCACGAAAAATGTTTAACGAAAAATATCTTTCAAAAGGTAAATCATGTTTCTTTCGAGACATGATCGCCTAACGCATGTTTCACGAAAAATGTTTAACGAAAAATATCTTTCAAAAGGTAAATCATGTTTCTTTCGAGACATGATCGCCTAACGCGTGTTTCAGAAAAATGTTTAACGAAAAATGTTTTTCAAAAGCTAAATCATGTTTCTTTCGAGACATGATCGCCTAACGCGTGTTTCACGAAAAATGTTTAACGAAAAATGTCTTTCAAAAGCTAAGCAAAAATGTTAAGACACGGGAAAGACTTTTTATGAACAAAGAAATATTTACGGCATGATTGATAATCTTCTCGCAGATGAAGTAGAGACTTGAAGGAACAGAAATGTACTTCTAAAGAAGCATGCTGGGAATACCATAGGCCGAACTTCCACGTTTTAAATTGAAGAAAATGGAAATAAAAAGGACTATTATGCATATTATATTCTCGTGTACATAATGAAGGAAGAGGACTGAGAAAATTTGACACTCACAAGATATATATTCAAGGCAAGAGTGTCAGAGAAGAGCAGAATATAGCCTACCTAACAAGATTGTGTAAATAGTTAACGGAATAGGGATTAGGAGAGACAGTAAAAAGACAAACTTTATTAAGAGCTACGAAGGACGGGAATTTATCTAGAGCCATGACCACTCGTGTTATGAAGGGACACCCTGCATCAAAGAAGAAGAAAGAAGAAAAAGAATGTGCTTATTGTGAAGTCGGTGTTTGTCTTGGTGATTGTGCACTGGCTTCAATATTGGTAGGTATATAAAATAGATCACTTGGGCTCCCTAGGTACGAATTTGCTCGAGATACTAGATTAGCATCTAGGTCCCACCCTTTTACAGTGAAACCTATAAAATGTAACCGCAATTTCTACTCCAACAGCTTCTTTTCTCGCACTTCCCGCCTGTGGAATTCCCTTCCACATACTTGCTTCCTCGACAGCTACAATCTCCAGGAGTTTAAATGTAAGGTCAATAGACACCTCCTAACACACTAACTCGAACTCATTCTCTCAAACACTCTTCCTATGTACCTCCTTACTCGTCTATCACCCTCCTTCTGACATTTCCTATATCTACTCACTCTCTCAGCACCTTCCCCTATGTAAGCCCCTGCGCAATAGTGGCAGTGGAATGCCTTGCTTGGGGTGAAATTATTTAAAAAAATGATTATTTACTTACAGAAGCATTTGAATGCAAGACGTATAGAATTGTCTATTTTGTATTTGTATAAATTTGATAGGTGCATTTCATGGTGTGATTGTCGGGAGCAAGTTACACGACATCATGCCCGATAACGCTCACGCATTGTATACGTATGGTGTCGAAGAGCAATTAATAAAAAGAAAATTAACGCTCAACCAATTTAGCAGTGGGGACCGAAGGAGCCGATGACGACGCCGAAAGACGGTTACCCCCTTTTCCAGCGGGTCCTTTTTGGCGTGATGGCTACACATATTACCAGTTTTTGTTTTTAAAAGAAAAGAATAAAGCTGTGTCTTTAGTCTTGTCGCTTTGCCTTATCTTTACAAAAATCTCTGGGAACTTTTGCACATATCTACGAGGTCTCTCTGAAAAGTTATGGGATAAGTGTCAGAAACAGTTTATTTAAGTTTCAAACAACAAAACATGGTTTTCTCTTCAAATCTCCCCATCCCCGAATCTAACTAATTTTACCACCGTTCTCTGCCACGCTTCTATGCACTGCTAGAAAAATTCATCTTGGATGCCCTCAGCAACAGCCCTCTTGATGACTTCCACGCCTTCAAAATGGGTCACCTTGATGATCCTCTTGAGCTTGGGGAAAAGAAAAACATACATAGCAATTATAGTCACATTGACGCAAATACCATTGGGAAAGATATGAATCCATATTTCCTCTCCCCCACCCACTGCAAGACTGGGTCCGATATCATTGGTCCGTAACCAGTCTAACGCAGTAAAAAAACAAAAAAACAAAAAAAAAACGGCAACCTACTGCGGGAATACCTACTGTCTCGCTATTCATGAATCTAATGAAACATGAACGATCAAGCGTGTTTCAAGTATGAGACTTTATTGACTCATTGTTGGTTTGGTGTGGGTCATTTATTAACTACTTTTTTGTTTATTTTATTCAAAACTGGGTATTCTGTCCCCTTAGCAACAATGAATAGTGAATATATTTTTTAAACTATTTTGATATTGTCGATCCAGTCCAATTAAAAATGTTTTTATTTCATTTCGATTGACGCGTCTTCATTTTTTAGTTCCATTTTGATTGGTGCAATTCTTATTTTGAAAAGTTATATAGTATAGTATAGTATATATGGCATAGTTATATGGTATAGTATAGTATAGTTATATGGTATAGTATATATAGTTATATGGTATAGTATAGTATATATAGTTATATGGTATAGTATAGTATAGTATATATAGTTATATGGTATAGTATAGTATATATAGTTATATGGTATAGTATAGTATAGTCTATATAGTTATATGGTATAGTATAGTATATATAGTTATATGGTATAGTATCGTATAGTATATATAGTTATATGGTATAGTATAGTATATATAGTTATATGGTATAGTATAGTATACTATATATAGTTATATGGTATAGTATAGTATATATAGTTATATGATATAGTATAGTATAGTCTATATAGTTATATGGTATAGTATAGTATATATAGTTATATGGTATAGTATCGTATAGTATATATAGTTATATGGTATAGTATAGTATATATAGTTATATGGTATAGTATAGTATACTATATATAGTTATATGGTATAGTATAGTATATATAGTTATATGGTATAGTATAGTATACTATATATAGTTACATGGTATAGTATAGTATATATAGTTATATGGTATAGTATAGTATAGTATATATAGTTATATGGTATAGTATAGTATATATAGTTATATGGTATAGTATAGTACACTATATATAGTTATATGGTATAGTATAGTATATATAGTTATATGGTATAGTATAGTATAAAACACACTAAGCAAGGTTTGTCTGATTGATTCGTTAACTACGCTTTTATGTTAATTTAAAGACAGAAAATATTTTTAGAAAGTAAGAAATATTTAGAGAGATAATAAATATTTAGTGATACAATTCTTACTGATTAACCCATAGCTGGGGAAGAAGAGGTAGATTCATACCTTTCCCAAGCATATTTGCGCCTAAGTGAATATAACGATTCCAACTAGAATTAGCACTCGGTTCACCGATTAACAATTCCAAGCCATTATCCATTCCACCGCCTCAATCCAAGGTATTCCCAAGCGGTTACCTGTCTAGCTACTGAACAGGCTTGACGTTGTTTAAATTCGGTGATCGTGTTTCATTTAGCGAGTAGTGAACACACAGGAAAATCTCAATAGAAACGAAGAAAAGAGTGCTAGACTGCTACGTGATGTCAGTTCTTCAATACGGCTGTGAATGCTGGACAATATCATCGAAAATGAGGACAAAACTGGAAGCGGCCGAAATGTGGTTCTACAGAAGGATGCTACTGATATCGTGGACTGAGCATACAAGCAACGACGAGGTGTTAGAAAGAATGGCAACAAAAAGGAAATTGATGCTGAGCATCAAGAAGAAACAACTGAAGTTCCTGGGACATGCAATAAGGAAGGAGAGCCCGGAGAACCTGATACTGACTGGTCAGATAGAAGGAAGGAGAGACAGAGGAAGGCAGCGGATAACATATTTGCAGGGCCTGATCAGGTGGATGACGGAACGGGGGTTGCAAGGAGCAACAGGAGTAAACATACTAAGAGCCACAAGGGATAGGGAGAGGTGGAGAGCCATGATCGCCTATGTCCTGAAGGGACAGGGCACATAGAAGAAGAAGAACTCATTACATTCGCAAGAGGGTACGCATTTATTTTAGTAAACCTCGTTCAGTATGTAGACATTCTTTAAGTTCGGCCTAATTTAGCATAGACGAGCGCTAGACAAATCGAATTCATTACACTGGATATTGTCTGTAAAACAAGCTTATAGTTCGGTCTTAAAAATTAAGTTCATTAACAGAATATCTCGGCTTACTTTTGCATTGCTATATCTCCGAATTACAGAATATATCTAAACTTATTTAAAAATGGAACTTTTTCTGTGTGTGTGTGTCCGTTACCTATAGACTCCGAAACGGCTGAAACGATTTTCTTGAATATTTACACAGTTGTACTATAAGCATCTGCGAGTGATCTTAGCTAGGTTTTGTGTCGAGGTACCCCCGATAAATATCGAAAATCGAAAATATCGGGTTATAGAAGGAGTGGTCCGATTTTAATCAAATTTGATACACTCATAGACAAAGACATAAGAAACGATATTCAAAAGTTTCAAGGTTGCAGTTCTTAAAATAGTGCAGAAAATCGATATATATATATATATATATAAAGCAAGATGTTTGTGTGTGTGTGTCTGCCTGTATGTCTGTATTTTTTTCAGCTCTTTTATTTTAGTTTTTGCTTCGGGTTTGGCTCTAAGTAGGTATAATTGTAGTTTTTAGTCTCAGCCAGGATACCATTTACTCAGAGGACTTATTTAGCCTTCAAAATTCAGTTAACGACGAAAAAGCGTATTTGATATCGATACCAGGAAATCAAAATTTGACTTACATCCATTCATTTCTCTTTCAGTCTACGGTTTCGCTTTAACTGGAAACAACTATTGCTTTTTAGTCTTTCGTGCCAACGTCAAAAGAGTCTGAGCTCCAGGATCATGGATTAGTTTTAAAGCTTTCATTACACCCGAGCAACGCCGGGCAATACTGCTAGTCTAAATATATCTATCAGGTTGAAACGACACCTCGGCCCGATTTTATCGTGTATTATTATGAATAAAGATACTAACGCTTATAGAAAAATTTAATCAGTATTACCTCTTTTGTTTCGTTGAACTTCATTCTATCTGTCAACAAGTTTATAGATAACATATTTATAAAATTATTTAGGTGTTGATGCAAAATACGTGAGCAACTCATATTTATCGTGTCTATAAAAATACATAAAAATAATTATAATGAAATAATTATAACAATTATAATTATCATTAATTCCCTTATTCTAAAATAGTCAAAATCGAACCCAGTTTTCTCCTCTACACCTCACAAAAACATGACATTCTCACTATTGGCCTGGCCGTCAACACGAGCATCAATGAGAATTTCAGCTCTATTTTATTTTCCAGAACATAATAATAATATTTATATTTTTGCACTAAACACAAATTAGCGGTAAGAATATTCCAATTATACTTGTTGCATTTTCAACTAAATTACCCGAACACTCCATTCATTAGATACATATAAAGAAAAACATACAAAAATACTATACACTTTGCTTATTCTTTTTGTTTTAGCTTTCCGTTGAATTCCAATCTATATTTGATCTACATCTGACCACAAATTCACAATTTTATTCACTATTACTGTTTCTCGTGTCTCCAACACCAGATAAAAATGTTCTCTTTTGTTGCTTCCATGTCATTCTGTTTCTGATTTCTAAGATTATTTTTTTGGGGATATATAAATGTTAGATTATTCTTTGCGTATTATAAATATTAACTATTTACTGATATTTATAACACTCCTACATATTCAATCTGTTGATGTCGAACTTAAGTCAGTTAAGTGCCATACGTGTCACACACATGGGCGATCATGTCTCTAAACAGACATGACTGACTGGGCAGTCACTTTTTGCGGTAGAATAGTTGCGAGCCAGGACTGTAGAAGCCAATCTGTTCTGTTATTTAACCCATAACTGGAGGGAAGAGACGGATTAATACCTTTCCCAAGTGTATTTGCGTGTAAATGAATGCAAGGAATTTAACTGGAATTCGAACTCGGCTCCCTGATTTCTCATTCCGAGCTGATATCCACTGCACCACAACGCTCATAGGTTATCTAAATGATTCTGAAAAACCCTAAACAGGTGATAATCAGAAGTATATCGGGAAAATATGGAGGATGTAGCAATTTTTTCCCAATCGAGTTTTCTTAAAGGAACTTCAGTCAATCCTGCAACATGAGGATGGGCATTATCATGATGGAGGATTATCCCCTATCTTTTGAGGATTAACCTCTTTCTTTTGGCAAAGGATGAAGGTTTTCTGTCTAAACCTGCTTTCAAACGACTATTGTAAATAGGTTCTTATTTGAACGAAGCTGAGTAGGTTTGTTTCCTTGATTGATCAACTAACAACGGTGCTTAACATTGTGGTAAATAATCTATTTCTCATCACCTGTAATCAGCCTGTGGAAAAAGATGTTTAAAGGTGTGTAGACACAGAGGTGATGTACGTTGTTGTGCAGTGAATATCGGCTGGAAACGAAAAATCGGTGAGCCGAGTTCGAATTTCAATTGAATTCGTTACAGTCACTTACGCACAAATACACTTGGAAAAGGTATTAATCCGTCTTTTCTCTCCAGCTATGTGTTAAATAGCAGGATAGATTAGGTTCTATAGCCTTGGTTGGCAACCAGTCTACCGTAGCAAATAATGGCAACCTACTATGGGAAAATATTCTACCCAGTCAGTCAGGTCTCTTTCGAGACGTGATCGCCTATGCGTGTACCACGTTTGCTATATAACTAACTGAGACACGGGAATAAACACATTTGCGGCATGCTGTGGGATAAGGGTGGCCAACTGTGAGTTAAAGGGGAATGAGCCTCGGGGACATTAAAACCAAGCAGATATAGAAATTTAGATAACTGAGAAGCATTCTGACAGTGCAACACTGAGATTCGTAGGCGGATTGGAATTGCTAAAGACGCATTTCAAAGGCTAAGCAGTGTCTTGAGGCAGGAATATTTTGTTGGAGACAAAGAAAATAGTACTAGACTGTTATGTCGTATCTGTTCTCCTATATGGTAACGGAAGCTGGATGATCTTAAAGACGAAGGGAAGACTTGAAGCAACCGAAATGTGGTTCTACAAAAGGATGCCGAAGATACCATGGACTGAACCTGTGACCAACGACAAGGTTTTGGAGAGAATAAAATCGAAAAGAAAACTTATACTTGGCATGACGATGATACAGATGTGTTTTTTTCGGACTCGTAATGAGGAAAGAGGGCTTGAAGAACCTGTTACTCACAGGACGTATAGAGGGAAAGAGAGACAGAGGAAAGCAGTACGACACCTACTTGATGGGATTGAGCTGGTGGGTGACGGCGCGGGGTATGGGAGAGATGCCAAGAGGAAAAATATTAAGAGCGACAAGAGACAGAGGCAAGTGGAAATCCATGATTGCCAACGTCCTAAAAGAACACGGCATAGAGATGAACTCAATATGAGAACCAGTAATACGGAGTGCCAGATAAAATCATTAGTGTCCAAAAAATTGCAATATGAACTCTGGTAAAAAAATACTAGTGAAAACCATTAACAACAAAACATTGCAATATGAACTCTGGTAAAAAATACTAGAGAAAACCATTAACATCAAAACATTGCAATATGAACTCTGGTAAAAAAGGATTACTGGACATTAGGTTTATAAGTCCCAAAAATTCAGTTGTTCTTGTCCTTAAAGACACATGGCCTAGTGGATATAGATATTGGTTGGTTTCTGTGACTTGACCCAAAGAGTTGTGAGTTCAATACAAGTAACTTGCAGGGTTAGGAGGGAGATAACTCATGATTTCCAATCGAGGCTTTACTACAAGGAATGAGAATGATATACCCCAGTGATTTTAATAAAGGGTTCGGTTCGAAATTCCTAGCACCTGAAGAAGGCCGGAGCGTACAACGACCGAAACGTCGTACAAATGACAACAAAGATGTGGACAATAGTCCGAATAATGTAAATATGGCACATACAGAAGAACAGTTCGAACTCAGTTCGCTAATTTCTTGTTCCGAGTTACTATCAATTACACCATCCACATATCCCATGTGAGCATATAGATCTGTATGATTGCTGATGGATTTGAAGAGGACTAGACCGGGGAACGTTGTGAGGAAAGTAGGGCTTAGCTTCGGCTTCATGTGAACTCACTTTTTCCTTCTTATGCTTGATTTGAATCAGCTTTTAGCAGATTTTCCTATTTGTTAATCACAATGGCTTCTTTTTTCGCCATCCACCATTATCCAGAAACATTCGAGTGCTCTGCAAGAATCGATTGTCAGAAGAACTCTAATGAAGCGTTAAGTTCTTTTTTTATCTGTCTTCACTGACCGGAAGAAAATGATTTAAGTATCGGATTACTCGGCCAGTAGATCTGGACTCCTTTTGGGAATTCTTTCAAAAGTTCAGAGATGAGACATGATTCGAGATTTATTCCATGGGGTAAAGATCATCGAATTACACCCTATAAAATCTCCCCTTTCTTTCTCTCTCTCTCTCTCTCTTATAAAAAGTGTAGAAACGGATGAGCACTTTGCGATATAGATGCACTAACTTAAACAACTGTATGCGTGTAAAATACGATAAAATTATTTTGGTAGGAAGACCTAACAAAGCAGAATAATAGTAGAGATTTATAGAATATTGGTCTACAAAAAAGTAAGTCAGTAAAAAAATCTTTTAACAAATTTCAAATTTGCTGAAAAAAAAAAAAATGAACAACTACCGGATGAAGGAGCGGAAAGAAATGTCTGTTCATTTCAAGTTGTTTTTTTAGTGTTGGAATTTCATTAGATAGTAACTGCAGGCGTCTGCCTCTTTTAGAGCTGCTAAAAACAGTCCAGAGGTGTTTAACGTAATTTGAATAAAGATCATAGAAAATCTTAGGCGCTGGTATAGTATGTGATCTTCATGCCTGTTTCTGCTATGGCTTGTGATCTACAACAATGTTGAAAGTTTCCAAAACGCAAAACTTAATACTAAGGTGTAGTTCCCTCTTCTCTCTGACAAGTTGAAATTTCAATTAAAGCCGCCCTTGAAGATTATCGCTTGCCTAACATAATTACTAGCAAGGAAAGGTAGCATTTACATGTAAGAAATATTCAAAAGAAAATACAGAAGTTAGATTACTTGGAGGGCATATAGCAGGTTCAGATTTCAACTAAAGCCATCTTGTTTGAAGATTACCGCATGTTTTTTTTGTAAAACTACACATTCGTAACTCACTCTTCTAACTAAGCAGAATTGTACATTTATAACAAAATTTTGAATGTAGATCACAAGCCTGCCTAGATTTAAACTTTAGATCACAATGGCGGGTAGACCACACTATAATCAGTCAGTTAAGTGCCATACGTGATACACGCTTTGGGCGATCATGTCTCGAAAGAGACATGACTGACTGGACAGAAGATTATCCCGCAGTAGGTTGCCATTGCTTTCTGAGGTAGACTGGTTGCAAAACAAGGCTATAGAACCCAATCTGTTCTGTTATTTAACCCATAACTGGAAGGAAGAGACGGATTAATAAATTTATCAAGGTTATTTGTGCGCAAGTGAATGCAAGGAATTCAACTGGAATTCGAACTTGGCTCCCCGATTTGTCGTTCCGAGTCGATATCCATTTGGATTAAAATTGAAGTAGACCTGGCGGAACCCAACACTCTCCAGGTTAATCCACTGCTGATATCCCCCAACCTGAAGGCTTGCCTTGGTCATGCACACAAAGCCGTTGATTTCACTGACAGAACTCTCCCCTGGTCCGTGAATCCAGTTTAGTAAGCTCTCTCATTCAGCAATGTTGTGTCATTATCATATTATCTACATTCAAAACTATGGAGCCCAGTATACGTCACTGTGCTATAGGGCTGTTAAACTTGCAAGAAAGTTCATCCACCCTCTGACAAGCCTTCTTTTTAATCCTGTTTAGTGTCTAATCAACTTTCTCACTAAAAAAGCCTGGTAGGGGAACCAGTTTAATCGTCGATAACCGGACTGGGTTATAGGTTTTGTTTGGAGGAAATATGGTGGTTGGTTTTTTTTATAGTTAAAACTGTGAGAGTAAAGATTTTCAAAGGAAAAACCGTAGTTGATGAAAATTCGATGCAAACTATTCGGGAATTAGCATTAAGAGCGACTTATTACTTACATACTTCGTTCATACTATTTTTTGCATATTTTTTGATCTAAGTCTACTTTACTTCCGTGAAGAAAGTATCAAGTATTGATTCTATCCCTAGAACGAGAACAATAATTCTCTCTCTTTCCAAGTCTCTTTCTCTCCCTCATATAAAGAAACACAGGTTAGAAGATTGGCTTTTTCTATCGCATTTGGAAAATGACGAGTGGTTCCGTGCCGTAAAAAATAACAGCAAAATATTTATATCGATATTCAATCTAAAATAATGGCATCATGTATATTGATGTACATACTACTATTACCTTGTCTACGGCTATTTCGTGTTAAATACACCAGTTCTCGTCCGATCACCGAAGTTAAGTAACATCGAGCCTGGTCAGTACTTAGATGGGTGACCGTTTGGGAATACCAGGTGCTGTAAACGTAAGGGCCAGGAATGGTCTTCCAGATTTGGGGGTTGGGCGCAGGGCTAACAACCCTCTCCCATAAAAAACAGTTTGTTACGGAAACAGTAACAAAAAGTTACTGCCTTACACACCATTCGGTGTAAAAGGGTGAGATACCTTGCATTAATGACAAAAAAGAAAAAAAAAAAACAAAAAAAAACAAAGCAAAAACTCCTGAGCATGATATATATATATCCTTTGAATTATAATAAAAACTGTGGAGTATTTATGTTTCTCTCTCTCTCTCTCTCTCTATATATATATATATATATATATATATATATTCTTCACTATTCGACGACATAATTATTGTAAAAAATAATAAGGCACTGTTAAACAGTGAACACGCGGCAAGAGCTTTCATTATATATATATATATACAACGGTATATTATGTGAAAGTGCAGTAACTCCAAATTTTAAATTCACTTTGAGAAATCAAACGAACTTAATATTATCTAGAGAATATCAATCGTGTCCCAGTTGCTAAGAAGAGGAGTTTTGTAAATACAGGCTGTCCCTAAAGTATGAACACATATGCGGAAATATATATTTTCAAGAAATGAAATTTTTTAACATTTTATTGAATTGAAATATTAACAAATGACATCTTCAATATGATTTCCATCATTTGATGCGCTTTGCAAGATTCACATGAACCTGATGCACATTGCCGTCGATTTTTGCACATTCACACTTTATGCGTTCAATCAAGTGTGCTGCATCTGTTATTTTCATTGAGTACACCTTTCCCTTTAGTATATCTCAGAAAAAGACGTCAATTCTTTCTTCTCTCGACAAAACTATGTTTGATATGCGAAAGTAAAAAAAAAAGCAATATAGTTAATGAGATTTCCTATGTGTGCAGACTTTAGGGGCATGCGCTGAATTATTGCTTTTCATTCTTTTATCCAATAAAGTCGTATTTAAATCGGTTGCTTAATAACTAAAAATACATAAACGTAGATCACTAAGTCTATTTGTTAAAAAAATAATCATAAATCTTTTGATTGTTAAGACTAATGTGTGCTTGAGACTACTTTAAATTTGGATAAACGTAGTTTTATCAAAACTTGAAAAGAAATTCTTAAAGATTACATTTTGAAATTTTGACTTTAGATGTCTATTTTAACAGAGGACAGAAATGTGACACTAAAATCCAAAAGCTTATTAGAATAGAAAAAGATGCCTTCCATAAACTAAGCAATGTATTAACAAACAGAAAAAATTAATCAGAAACAAAATAAAGAGTATTAAACTGTTATGCAATATCAATTTTCGTACATGCCCGTGACAGCCGGGCATTCTCTTCACAGATGAAGAAGAGACTTGAGACACTTGAAAACTTGTTTTACAGAAGGCCGAGAATGCTATATATATATATATATATATATAGTATTCTCGGCGTTACTCTTTAGTAATGAATTGAGTTCTTACGGTGACTGGCGTGTGTTTACACGGCTTATATATAGCACGCTGGAAGATCCCCTTTCTCTCAATCCATGCGCTTATTGCTATTACTTTTGAGATGGAATTAATTTAAGTTAAAATCTATTTCAGGAATAAAAAATAAAAGTGGAAAAAGAAAGGTAATATAATTACGAGATTTATATAAATACAAATATATATAAGACATATATAAAATATTTTAAAAATTCATATATATATATATATATATATATTACAATTTTTAGGATCACTCACCTGTGTATAATTATGTTGTACATTTTACAATTATAAACAAATTTGCCAAGACATATGGTAATTGTAAAATGTACAACATAAATATATATATATATATATATATATATATATATATATATATAAGTAAATTAACCTAGTGAGCCAACAAACCTACCAAGGTTTCACCTAAACGGATCTTCAGGGAAGTTTGCATTTTTTTTTTTTAATCATATCACCCCAAGCAAGGCGGTAACGCCACTGATGTGCAGGGGGCTACATAAGAGTGAGAAGATTAGAGAAGAGAAAACCGGAAACCACATCCTAAACAGGAAACAAGGGATGAGCCTCTTCACCTGTTCAATAGATGTGGGTGGAGTGTGAATCGGGCGATAGTTTAGTTATATATATATATATATATATATATATATGTGTGTGTGTGTGTGTGTGTGTGTGTGTGTGTGTGTGTATGCATATATATATTTGCGTGCGTGTATGTGTAAATATATGTTTATATATATATGCACACACACACACACACACACACACACACACACACACACACACATATATATATATATATATATATATACAAAGAGAGAAAGGATCACTGACAGAAAGAGAGATTGTAAATAAATTAATGCTTTTGTGCCAAGGAGTAAGTAGTTATGACTCTTCACGGTTTCTTTTTCGTTATTATCTGTGAACTGCCTTGCATTCTTGGGAAAGATAATGGAGTGGTTACCCGTTACTTTCTCCACAGATCAGAATTCAACCTGCTTTTATCAAGGAAGCACCCATATCTAGCTAAGATTGCCTAGTGTGCTTGCTATTTAAACCATAAATATGGTGGGTGTGAGGAGAAGGATTCATGTTTTTCCGAAGCGCATTAGCGCGAAAGTGAACGCAATAGTTTTCTCCGTAATTTGAACTCTGCTCGCCGATTACAATTTCAGCGCATATTTCCATTACCGCATGCGAGAATTTAAATAAACGTAATAAATAATGGACGATAAAATAAATTAAGAAACAAACAAAAAAAAAAGAAAAGAAAAGAAAAGAAATAAAACACAAGACACTAATCGATGGTGGCTTAATTGCATTTGAAAATAAATCACTCACAGATTATGGTAATTCCATTATTCGGCGACATCGCTGTTTATATTATTTAAGTAATTTCAGGTTGAGTGAGAATGGAGTTATTCAGTTCCACTAATATTGTTTTACTGACTTTTCTTATTGGTATTGGCAAAAAAAAAAAAAAAAAAAAATGAACGCTATTTTGAAAGAACCACTTCAAAGACCAAAAGAGTGAAAGTTTAAAAAGCACCACTGCAGGATGCATAATGATGTTGCAGTTAGGTGTGTGCAATTAAATGTGTGCAGTTAGATGTGTGCAGTAAGTGCTTCGATGCAAAATCATGTATGTAGGTATGTAGCAGTATAGTTTTGTAATCGAAAATATGTATTTATACACGATGCAAATATTAGGATGATCGGATAGGCGTGAGAATTATCTGCGTGGAAAGTAGAATTTTTAGGCCGAGTTCAAATTCCGCTCAAGACTGTCCTAGAATATTTCCTATGCTCGGCCGTAGGCAGAATAGTAGGACAGATTTGGCGTTTGATTGTTAGCCAATCGAAGGGAAAAGTAACTCTAAATTCAAATCTGCTGACGTTTTAAGGATTTGAATGCAGGGTAAGGGCCATAATGCTATATGTGTGACAAGAACTAGAGAACATCTAAGAGCTCCTACAAGCTGAGAAATCTGTTAGTAATAATAATAATAATAATAATAATAATAATAATAATTAATCCTATTAATCCTATTACAAACATCATCCTGCATTTATATATATATATATATATATATATATATATATATAGATAGATAGATAGATAGATAGATAGATAGATATGCGTTGTTGTAAAGTGGATATCGGCTCGGAACGAGAAACCGGAGAGCCGAGTTCGAATTCCAGTTGAATCCATTGTATTCACTTACATATCCTTGGGAAAGGTATTAATCCGTCTCTTCCTTCCAGTTATGGATTAAATAGCAGGACAGATTGGGTTCTATAGCCTTGGTCGGCAACCAGTCTACCGCAGAAAGCAATGGCAACCTACTGCGGGATAATCTTCTGCCCAGTCAGTCATGTCTCTTTCCAGACATGATCGCCCAAGTGTGTATCACGTATGGCACTTAACTGACTGACTGATATATATATATATATATATATACACACACAAATAAACTCAAAACGGTGTTTGTAATAGTGTGGATTATATATATATATATATATATATATATATATATATATATATAGTCATCCGCAGACTGATCTGTTTCGCTGTATCACAGCTCATCAGTACGCTTAGACTCCGATTGCTTTTAACCCAGGATTGAAATAACTGCAGAACGGCGTTTGTAATAGAGAGGATCTATCTATCTATCTATCTATCTATCTATCTATCTATCTATCTATCTATCTATCTTGTAGCGCTCATCAAGAGAGAGACAATAGCGAGACAGTGTCGGATCAGTTCATTCTCTTTACTGCTAATTATTGAACTTTACTACCAGTTATGAATGGTCTTGCCTTGTGATCACTTTTAAATAGTGCGCCATTACTTATTGCAATAATTATGTCGTCGAGAATATATATATATATATATACCCTTTCCATTAAAATAAATACGATATATATATATATATATATATATATATATAGTATTTATGTGTGACAAAAACTAGAGAACATCTAAGAACTCCTACAAGCTGAGAAATCTGTTAGTAATAATAATAATAATAATAATAATAATAATAATAATAATCCTATTAATCCTATTACAAACACCCAAATGGAGTAAAATGGTATAAATAGATATTAACAAGTAATAATATATTACGAATTAAAAAATAAAAAAATCAAATTACGAATTCATTTAGAAATTAAACGTACACAGATGCACTTGGTCGTGTATACAGGGTCCTCATACTTGGGGACATAGTAGACTACCAGTGCACTTGTATAAGTTATAAGTTATGTATATGGGTGAGTGCGTGCATATGCGGTCTTGTTTGTGTACATATGCACATACATATATATATATATATAATTGTGTTTGGGTATATAGGCTTAAATATGTACCTAATTATCTCACATATATCTCGTGTATATAAATATATGCGAGATTGAGAATACGACAATTTATTTAACGTGATATGGGAGTGCGTATATATACCGCACTACGTAGGCGCCCGGAAGCCCTACGCGTATGAAGCTTATATATGTGTGAATATGAAAACGCTAAGGCCTAAAAAGATGAAAAAATAAAAAATGAAATCAGTGGATATGTAAACTTAAATAAAATCAAAGCTAAGTATATGTGGGAATGTACACATAGGTATATGTGGATAATAGTTAGTATAAGTAAGTGGGTTGAGCTGATGGGGTCAAATAGACGCCTAAAGTCAGGGGAATTGGCTTTTTCAGAGGTCATGCCATCTTAGACGGTCAAAATAACTTCAAACGGATACTACCCTTATTTAGAACCGGACTCTATCTCTCTTCTTTCCTTCTTCTTTCCCCTTACATTTATTGTCATTTATTTATTTTTTCTAATTTTATGTTTTATATTATTATTTCTATTATATTCCCTCTTTATTTTAAGAAAACGTTCATTCCGGGTGAAATTTTATGCCAGATGGAGGAAATATTGTAAAAGAGTCTGATGATATGAGCCAATTAAGCTCATTGAAATGAACTATAGTTTATAACTAACATGACGTCTTGAATTTTCCTTTATATATATATATATATATATATATATATATATATATACCATTTCTATTAAAATAAATAAATAAATAAATAATAATAATAATAATACTAATAATAATATATATATATCCCTCCTGTCACGCTCAGAGTAGAGGGTTGTATTACTTTGTTTTTTTTTCTTACGTCTTAATGTAAGATACTTAATAGTAGTAGGTACATCAAGATATATGTTGCCGTCATTTTATATATTAATATGAATATTTTGCCATAATTTCTGACGGTACGGGTCCACTCGTAATAATAATAATAATAATAATAATAATAATAATAATAATAATAATGAAATAATAGAGAAGATGAATCTGAAATTCATCGGTAAAATCGAAATAAATATGTATCCCATCATTTCAGAAGTCAGCGTTAGTTGTAACTGCACATATTCTGTGAAATGTGCCTTTTATCTCCCTGAAGCCATAAGACTTGACTTTTGGTTGGTTGGTTGATTGATTCATTTTCGTGGTGTACCAACCGCTATGCCTAAGTCTAAATGCCGAAATCTAAATGTTTTGTGCGCATTTTAAAATTTTGTTTTTGGAAATAATCGCGGTTTAGTGATACAAGTCTTATCAATTAACCCATAGCTTTTTCGGGGATATTTGCATCTAAATGGATGTAGCTGGAACTCGCTCCGGTATTCTTGCTTTCCTGACGGCTACAACCTCCAGAAATTTAAATGCAAAGTCAATACTCATCTACTAACCACTGCACTCTAGCTCTCTCCCCACCCCTGTATAACCTTCCCTTTCTCTCCACCTATGTATCTGTCATCGCACCTGCTTTCTATTGTTCCTTTCTAACTAGTTTGTACTCCTCACTCTTTTCTAATTAATCTTTTTACATTTAGGTAACCCCCTGCACATCAGTGGCGTTTCCGCCTTGCTCGGGGTGAAATGATTAAAAAAAAAGAAAAAAGCTTACCCAACTGGAATTAGAACTCGGTTCCCTGTTTAACAATTCCGAGTCTTCAAACAAATCATCTCCAACAACAAAACGGACGGCCAGTCGGCGACTTCAAACAAATTACTGACAATAACAGTCAGTGAATCTTCAGTGAATCTTAAATGAATCTTTGTTAACGATAAAAAGTCTTTTCTTAAGCACTTTTTTTTCTGTGTACTAATTATTTAAAAGTTTTTCAAAGCTATTCCCTTTTCTGCGAACCAGTTGACTAAAAACTACTGTTACTCCTTTCTGACTATTTTAATTAATGTCATTAACTTTGTAACTGACTTATTTAACAGGCAGACCCTTGTTTTGTTTATTTTTATTTTTAATGTTTGGAACTAGGACGTTCGGATTTTTAATATAAAAAAGCCCTAGACGACTGACAATTACCTACAATGGTTTAATCGTATAGCACATCACTCAATAGGTCCCGGGCCTGACATATGAATAGAGTTACTAATAAATTATCCATATGATTTCTATGAAGTAATAACCTTCAAATGACACGTGACAAAATCTGGCCCTAATCGGATTATTAATTTACAAATTACAGTTAATTAAGTGAAGCTATTGCTGCAAATTTTCAAAACAATAGAAAAATCTGAATTTCGTATATTGATAAAGCATTGCTTTCTGATGGGAAAGGCTTACGGCCATATCACGTTGAATAAACCGGTTCTCGCTCGATCACCGAAGTTAAACAACGTTGAGCCAGGTCAATACTTAGATGGGCGACCGCTTGGGAATACCAGGTACTGTAAGCGTTTAGTGACAGATGTGCTTTGTGGTGCAGTGGATATCGGCTCGGAAAGAGAAATCGGTGAGCCGAGTTCGAATTCCAGTTGAATACCCTGCATTCACTTAAGCACTGGTACCCTTGGAAAAGGTATTAATCCGTCCCTTCCCTCCATTTATGGGTTAAATAACAGGGTAGGACTTGGGGACCCTGCCCTTAAAAACAAATCCCAATGAATCTTGATACTCGAAAAGAAAAAAAAGTATTACTAGATACAAAACTTATATAAAAACAACAATAAATTGTTGAAAAGAAAAAAGGTATTACCAGCAATAAATAAATAAAATTCAGTTGGCAATAAATGACCCGCCGAGGTTGGTATGCCATAACAACCAACGAATCTGATGGGAAAAATACTGATAAGTATTATTCGGTCTCTGCTCAATCGGAAACAATGGTTAAAAGGTGGTACGCTGACTTTAAATGCGGCTGTACAGACACAAGTGTTGCTGAACACTCATTTTACCCAAAATTGGTAGAAATGAAGAACCATCCATAGCGAGTATTATCTTGCATTATTGGTGCATTTGAAGGATGAAATCGTGAAAAAAAAAAAAAACAGCCACAAATGAAGGAGAAAGAAGTGATCTTTCACCAAGACAACGCACCGTGTCACAAGTCGATCGCAACGATGGCAAAACTAGATGAATTGCACTTCAAGTCGCTTCCGTATCCACCTTATTCCCGATATCTGGCCCACAACGACTACTGGCTGTTCGCAGACCTCAAAAGAATGCTCCAGGGGAAGAGATCTGGTTCCAATGAAAAAGTCATATCGGAAGTCAGGCATATTTTGAGACTAAAGACAACTCGTACTGCAAAAAAGATCGAATGATTAAAGAAGCGTTGGAATCAGGGCATCACCCTAGAAGAAGACTATGTTAATGTATAAAATTTGCCTAAAAGTTGTTGTTTTATTAGTTAGGCCTGGGAATTATTGAGTGATGTATTATATTAATATTCTGCCTGCCTATAATTTTAATGTATGTGAATAGTAATTGTTTTACCACCACGTATATTAATATCATTCATGACTTTGATTATAATTTACTAGCAGTATAGTCCGGCATTGCTCGGGTGTAATGAAAGCTTTAAAACTAATCCATGCTCCTGGAGCTCAGACTCAGCCTAAAGAATATTTGTGTGAAATTTGGTGAGAATCGGATAAAAATTGTGGATTTGTATAAAGGACATACAGACAGATAAACAGACACACACACGCAAACATCTTGCCTTATATATATATATATATATATATATATATATATATAATCGATTTTCTGCACTATTGTAAGAACTGCAACCTTGAAACTTCTGAATATCGTTTCTTATGTCTTTGTCTATGAGTGTATCAAATTTAATTAAAATCGGACCACTTCTTCTATAACCCGATTTTTTCGATTATCGATTTTCGATATTTATCGGGGGTACCTCGACATAAAACCTATCTAGGAACACTCGCAGACGCTTATAGTACAACTGTGTAAGTTTTCAAGAAAATCGGTTCAGCCGTTTCGGAGTCTATAGGTAACGGATAAACACACACAGACACACACACACACACAGACAAAGTTCCATTTATAAATAAGTTTAGATTTCACTCATTTTATTATTAAGGTTTCACCACATCTATTAATATCATTCTTCCTTATCATCATAATCCAATTAATGTATGTATTATCATTGCTTCCATCTTTTATATTAATAATATCCTTGCTATATGTCTGTGATGTACTTTATATCAGAACATTAATTGTTTCATCTCTTATATCAATATCCATCTTCCGGCCATATTCCTGTAATGTACTTAACATTATTAGTATTTTTTCCGCATAGTTCTTCCACGTCATACTTCTCCTTTTTTCTTTGACCCCCTAACGACCTACTCATTCCGGAAATTATTTTCATTGGATAAAATTTTCATCGCGGAATCTGCCTGGTTTGATAAGTCTTCTTACGCTGTCTTTGATGTCTGGAGACATCTGAGTTCGGAGATCATTCTAGCAATATATATTTCACACTTCAAAGATGACATTAAGGAAATGTTTATGTTAGACGTTCGCGACTAACGCAACAAGACAGGTTCCCATCGAATATTAGAGGATTTGCGAATGAAATATCCTGTTCTTTTAGGAAGAAACAATTGCTTGACAACGTTTTACTGGATTATCTTTAAAAATAATAAAAAATAAATCTCGTGATGATGCGTCTTTATTCTTGAGATGCTCAAGAACCATTTAGTAATTTTATCAGACATATTTCCCTGGGGTTGCAATTTCTTTACGGAATCATTTCAGTTCCTGATACAATTATGAGAAAGAACAACAGAAAGATCATTGGCATATCCTTAAAAATAAAAAGTCGATCTGTCAAGTACAAGAAGCAGAAAGATTATTTGTATCAGCCAGTCAGTTAAGTGCCATACGTGATATACGCTTTGGGCGATCATGTCTCGAAAGAGGCATGACTGACTGGGCAGAAGATTATCTCGCAGTAGGTTACCATTATTTTCTGCAGTAGACTAGTTGCCAGCTAAGACTGTAGAACCCAATCTGTCCTGTTATTTTACCCATAACTGGAAGGAAGAGACGGATTAATACCTTTCTCAATGGTATTTGCGCGTCAGTGAATGCAAGGAATTCAACTGGAATTCGAACTCGGCTCCCCGATTTCTCGTTCTGAGTCGATATCCTCTGCACCACAACGCGCACCCTCATGGTTTTCGACTCTGCTTCGCGGTTCATTATCAGCTCGTTCGGCGGCGGCAACGGCAACGGCAAATGGTGGACGATGTGCAGCAGCAGAGAACCACGGAAGCAGGTGACGGTGCGTTAAGTTAGACGGACGAGACGTAACGAACACGACAAAGTGTTAATAAAAAATGAATGTACAAATTTCTATGAAAAACACGTTTCTTCGACGTGATTGGTCGAAATGTGGTTCGTTTTTGTTAAGCATTTCTTTTTTTTGGTTTGGAAGATTCTGAGTGGTGTCCCCTGAACAAAATCACGTTTAGCAAGCGCAACGTTTGTTTAAATATTATTTATCAGAACTATATATTTTTTAATCATTTCACCCCAAGCAAGGCGAGACTGCCATGTGATAGAAAACAGGGTACAAGGGGTCTTGAAGAAAGGATGGATGGAATTCAAGGAGATAGAAGATAGCAATTTTATCATGTGTCTTGACACTCACTGCTATTTCCCTGATCGCTTCTAAGTGCGTGGACTGGGCCGCAAAACGAATGCTTATACGTTGATTTACTGTAAAACAGTGGCCTTTCAGGAAGTGGACAATTACAGCTCTCTACAACTTCCTGTCTTGTGTGGCTTTTAGTAAAGTTTATCATTTTTATATATCAACTTTATTTTTAATCATTTCACCCCAAGCAAGGTGGGACCGCTACTAGTATACAGGGGGTTACCTTGAGAGAAAATACAGGGTGAATTGAAGAAAGGATAAAAGATGAATGGGATTCACAAAGCTATAAGATGACAGTTGACGTTGCATTTACACTTTTTGAAATTGTTGCTACCAGCAAAGAAAGTAAAAGGAAAAGAGATTTACAGGCGGAGAGTGAAAGAAAAGAAAATCTTAGAATAGAGGACACGGTTACATTTAAAAATTTCAACAGTTAAAAGGGTGGAAGCTAGATGCCAGTCTAGTAGCAAGCTTAAACTCATTTGGTCGAAGCACCAGAAAAATAAGCCCGTTAGAGCATTTGCCATGAAAATATTTGTAGAAAAGAGAGTGAGAAGCCATAATGACTTTCGTAGACATCTAACGCGAAAAAGCCATTTTTCATCACCCGAAAAAATGCTATGCAAAAATTACTTTCAAATTATGTCGTTTCATGTTTTTTTAATCTGTGAGGAAATTGTCTAACACACACACACACACACACACACACACACACATATATATATATATATATATATATATATATAGCACCTAATGAGCCAGACAAACCTACCTAGGTTTCTCCTAAACGGATCGTCAGGGAGAGCCAGTTTTACCTGACGATCCGTTTAGGAGAAACCTAGGTAGGTTTGTCTGGCTCATTAGGTGCTATTTAGTTTGCTCTACCTTTGTATTGAGCGCTTTCTGTTAGATGGTTACTCGTGTCGGGTATTTTTTCTTTGGGCTTCGTGCTGATTTCGGTTCGAACAGTTTTGACTGTCTTTCATGCCCTAAGCTCTTTCTTTTTTTTACAACTATTTTTTTTCCTTCGTTCGATAGTTTTTCGAAGAAGGTTTTTGAGACGAGTACAATTATAATCACGTATATATA
>JBBBDQ010002026.1:1262500-1304726 GCA_037127315.1 Ascarosepion bandense | reverse complement strand
TAGATAGATAGATAGATAGATCTATCTTTGTGTTTGTTTTACGTATGTGTGGGGTACTATCAGTAGTTCGAGCAATTTGTCTATGTAGAAATTAGGTCTGCTATATAACTGTTGTTGCTATATAATCGAAAACCTTTTTTTTAAGTGTGGTTTGTTAAAGATAAAATATTTTCAATGCTATGTTGTGACAAGAAACACAAAACGAATCATTTAGACAACAATGCATATACATATACATATACATACGGACATATATACATGGATGGATACACATGTTTAAGTGCGTGTAGCGAGGGATAATAAAATAATCATCTGAAAAAGCAAAGAAAAATAATCAAAGATAAAAAAGATAAAGAGGAAGAGAAAAAACGGTATGATAGAACTTTCAAGACATGACGATACTTCCACCGAAAATTCCTGAACGATTCCATTGGTGACAATATTTTTTAAAAACCCTATTAAATAAGGTTATTTATCTATTTTTTTTTCTTCCTTGGGAGATTTTTTAATTATTCTTATTTTTCCGCAAACACTCATTTAACTCTATAAGGAAACCTCACCCTACTGAAAAGATGTCGCCGTCAGCCTAATAAAAAAAAGAAAAAGCTTTACTATTAAATGAAAAAAAAAACTTTTATATTTTATTTGCGAAGAAATTTATATTTTTAACTGCTTTTTTTTTCTCTCCATTGATTTTTTCCATAGGCGGTCAACACAACACAAAGCTTCCATCGTCATTTTTTTATATATCTCTATAATAATCAGTGATTTTCATTCAACTTCTATTGTGCCTTTTGCGCATGTGTAAATTAACGGGCAAGCAATATATGCGCATGCGTGCTTCCTTACTGAATCGCCAGCTTGATAGAAAAGAAAGAAATATAAACTTGCTATGCTGATTGGCGAGTGTGTATACATTTAAAATATTGTGGTAAGATCTTGCGTCTCTTTTCAAATATCAGAATACTAGCAGTATAGCCCGGCGTTGCTCGGGCGTAATGAAAGATTTAAAACTAATCAATGGTCCTGGAGCTCAGACACTTTGGACGTTGGCATGAAAGATTAAAAAGCAATAGTTGCTTCCAATTAAAGCAAAACTGTAGAGCGAAAGAAAAATGAATGGATGTAAGTCAAATTTTGATTTCTTGGTATCGATATCGAATTAGTTTTTTTCGTCGTAAACTGAATTTTGAAGGCTAAATAAGTCCTCTGAGTAAATGGTATCATGGCTGAGACTAAGAATACAATTATACCTACTTAGAGCCAAACCTGAAGCAAAAACTAAAATAAAAGGGCTGAAAAAAATGCACACATACAGGTAGATAAACAGGCACACACACACACAAACATCTTGCTATATATATATATATATATATATATATATATATATATATATATATATATATTATCGATTTTCTGCACTATTGTAAGAACTACAACCTTGAAACATCTGAATATCATTTCCTTTGTCTTTGTCTATGAGTGTATCAAATTTGATTAAAATCGGACCACTCCTTCTATAACCCGATTTTTTCGATTATCGATTTTCGATATTTATCGGGGGTACCTCGACACAAAACCTAGCTAAGAACTCTCGCAGACGCTTATAGTACAACTGTGTAAATTTTCAATAAAATCGGTTCAGCCGTTTCGGAGTCTATAGGTAACAGACACACACACACACACATAGACACACACACATACACACACACAGACAAAGTTCCATTTATAAATAAGTTTAGATTATCAACAAGTATCTTAGGGATAAAGTTTGGTAGGTTTTCAAGCGTATGAGAGCGAATTGAACTATGATCTGAGAGTTTCAACGTGAAACTTTTTGTCAAACTATATATATATATATATATATATATATATATTGTTGTGTAATAGCGATATAATATTTTATATATTTATATAAAAATAATATTAGAGAAATTATTTATGACGTTTCTCATAATTTACAGCTTCATCAGATTAAGTTTATGCATATGTTGATGCGACAACACATGCTTACGAACGAACGACGCTTGGAAATTTTAAATTTAAAGATTATTTTAATTTTAACATGTGTTTTGGGTATAAAATCTAGTCGATACTCAAAACACATAAAAAAAGAATCAGCTTTAAATTTAATATTTGCCGCGTTCGTTCGCATGCGTATTAAATTATTTTGCTATTTGTAACTGTCGTCTTATTAAATTTTCCCCGTTATTCAAGCAGTGCACAAGTGAAGGCTGCTTCTAAAATCGGCTGCTGAGTGTCGAGAAGTTAGTGTAAACAGTTCTGTTTTAAATATTCCCACACTGTTGTTTACCAAAGAATACATTTAAAGAAAACAACGCTGACAATTGTTTTGTGGCTGGAGTGTATCTCTCTCTACTTGATGACACACCAGTTAGCAACAAGCTTCGAGTTGAACGTACTGAAAATGTTGCCTGCTACGAAGACACAGGAAACGTCAATATCATCACGAGACATCACGAGAGTTGTCGAAATGCGAAAAAAGGAAAGTGCCCGGATGTTATTTCTAATGAAATGAAATTCCAAAAACTGAGAGAGAGTAAGAATTCTGTAATCAATGTTTGTCATTTCATAAGGATGTAAAATTATAATTTGGTTGATAAATTCAATTTTTCTGCTCATATTATTGATGTAATGCAGTATTATGAATTCCAAAGTCAAATATCTCTGGTTACTATCTATCTTTTTTTTTTAATCATGTCACCCCAAGCAAGGCATTCCACTGCCACTATAGCGCAGGGGGTTACATAGGGCGATTGGGTATAGGAAATGTCAGAAGGAGGGTGATAGACTAGTTGGGATGTATATAGGGAGAGAGATGGAGAGAATGGGTGTGAGTTAGTGAGGTGTCTATTGACCTTACATTTAAACTCCTGGAGGTTGTAGCCGTTGGGGAAGCAAGCATGCGGAAGGGAATTTCACAAGCGGGAAGTGCGAGAAAAGAAGCTGTTGGAGTAGAAATTGAGGTTACATTTCCTCGGTTTCACTGTAAAAAGGTGGGACCTAGTTGCCAATCTAGTATCTCGTGCAAACCCACACCTGGAGGGCACCAGTGATTTAAGTTCATCAGAGCAGAAGCCATGAAAGTATTTATAGAAGAGGCACAGGTAAGCCACGTCACGCCGGTGAGAGAGTGACTGCAGGCGGTCAGCTAAGTCGGTATCAATCACATTATAGATTCTTCGCTGTATTTTGTCGAGAAACCCGAGGAGAATAGCAGGGGCACCTGACCAGATGTGGCAACAGTATTCAAAACACGGGCGGATGGTAGACTTGTATTAGTGCAGGATAAATTCAGACGGAAAGAATTTCCGGGTCCTGCACAGAGAGCCGACTTTCATAGCAGCGGATTTAGCAATGGATTCGACGTAGTCATTCCACTTGAGGTCCGCTGAGAGACATTTGTTCATATGTATGTATGTATGTATATGAAGCCCGGGTACGAATCTCACCATGGGCTATTCATCAGGATATTATCGGTCTGGAGTAGGAGATCCCAGCGTGTGGCACCTTTGAAAACCATATCACGTGTGAGCCCAAGCCTTGTGAGTGAAATTGGGTAGACGTCTCTCTTTAAGGAGACGTCGATGGTTGTGCTAGCACGAAGTCACAAGTCATCATGACCGAGGGTTTGAGCGTCATGGCCTTGTTCAGACTGTTGTTCATGCGAGATAAAGCGTTCTTCCCCAGAAACTGTAACTAAGGTCCGCTCTGTATAGTTGCAGTATAAACCACAGGTGGACTCCGTTGATGTTAAACACAGACCTCTTCAATGGGGATTAGCTATCCGCCCTGGTAGACAGGTATCCTAGAATACGTGTCGTCAGCCATTATTACTGCCATTATGTATGTATGTATGTATGTATGTATGTATGTATGTATGTATCCTAATGTGTTCATTATCTATCTATCTATCTATCTATCTATCTATCAGTTTAATATTGTTTCATTTTTTTCTAACGAATTTTCCTGTTACTTAATACTCTGCTTAGTTTCTGGAAACTGTTGTTATATCTGAGCTTAAGTTGCGTAGTCATCTCTTTTCAGTCTTCACGAGTTCAAAAACATGTACGAGACCTTGTGTGTAATTAATTATTTTCTCCCCTACAACACCTTTTCCACAGACGAAATATCGCCAGCCACTCGTTACTTTATCCCGATTTCCACTGTAAATGTAAGCTACATTACTTAGTTTCACCAGTTCAGACCTTTACAGCTGAGACACGTCTACACGGTCGAATTATCCTCGTTCCTTTCGTATCCCTTTAGTAAGAAGGAAGTTCCACCAGGATAGGTTCTTGCCACAAGTCGCTAATTACGGAAGAATTAGGAACCAATATATTACTAATGATCGGTTAGAGAAAAGACTAATCAGAAAAAACAGTAGATAACGACTGAGATTACATTGAAACTTTTGTATAGAATTAGTTTCTTTTAATCACTTCACTCCAAACAAGGTGAGACCGCCACTAGTGTGCAGGGGGTTACATTGAGAAGAAAGATTGGGTACAGTGGGTATTGCAGAAAGGATAAAAGATGAACAACATTCAAAAAGATGGAGGATGGCAATTGATGTTGCATTTAAATTTTTGCTGATGGAAACAAGTGAACGGAATGGAGTTTCACAGGCAGGAAGTGCGAGGAAAAAGATGTTGGAGTAGAAGTTGCGGTTACATTTAACTATTTCAACGGTAAAATAGTGGGACCGAGACGCCAACCTAGAAGCGTGCTTAAATACATGTGGTTGGAAAACTTGGGGAAAAGGCTCGTCAGAGCAGATGAAAATATTTATAGAAAAGAAAAGAAAAGCCACGTCACGCGTCAGTGAGAATCAAACTGAAGTCGAGATGCAAAGTCAGAATCGGTTACAATAAAATTTGTATTTTATAAGAGTTTGAGTTTGAGTTTGAGTTTGAGTTTTGTTTAACGGCATATCAACCTCTGTGGGTTATTTAATGCCAAAAATGTAGGGTTTTAAAGCATTTTTGTAATGTTCGGTTATAGTAAGAAAGTTGATTTAGTCAGTTTGAGTTTGAGTTTGAGTTTTGTTTAACGGCATATCAACACCTCTGTCGGTTATTTAATGCCAAAAAGGTAAGGTTTTAAGGTATTTTTAATGTTCGATTTTAGCGAGAAGGTTGATTTAATAAGATTTTAATGAAAAATATTTGTTTTTATTCTTTTTTATTTTAAAAAACTGAAAATGTCTTTTAGTTTTGTATTCAAAAATGTTTTACTGAGAATAATATTTTTTCCTTCAAAAATACGTTATGGTAATGATTTTTTTTCAAAAATGTTGGTTGTTTGTTTCATGGCATATCAACCTCGGCGGGTCATTTATTGCCAACTAAGTTTTATTTATTTATTGCCGGTAATACCTTTTTCTTTCAACAATTTATTGTTTTTATATAAGTTTTGTGTCTAATAATACATTTTTCTTTTCGAGTATCAAGATTCATTGGGATTTGTTTTTAAGGGCAGGGTCCCCAAGTCCAACCCTGTTATTTAACCCATAACTGGAGGAAAGGGACGGATTAATACCTTTCCTAAGGGTATCAGTGCTTAAGTGAATGCAGGGTATTCAACTGGAATTCGAACTCGGCTCACCGATTTCTCTTTCCGAGCCGATATCCACTGCACCACAACGCACATCCGTCACTAAACGCTTACAGCACCTGGTATTCCCAAGCGGTCACCCATCTAAGTACTGACCAGGCTCCACGTTGCTTAACTTCGTTGATCGAGTGAGAACCGGTGTATTCAACGTGATATGGCCGTAAGCCTTTCAAAAATGTATTGTTGGTATTAATTTTCCTTCAAAAATGTATATTTTTCTATAAAAGTCTATTTTTATGTATATATTTCTATAAAAGTATTTTTATACTTTCAGAGTGTTTTGACGCTAGTTTGGGGTGGTTAACTATTTGCCCATAGCTGGGACCCTAACAAGTGCTACCACTCCGGGTCAGGGTGGACCTGAGAACAACAGCAATTAAGAGTTGGTTCCATGCTCCTCACAACCTCCCAATCAGGGATCTTACTGCCGGATGTAGTTTACCGTTATGCCCAGGACCCCCCCCCCCCCCATTTTACACGAATAATACCTCAGACATTTTGAAGTTTAATAGAGTGTGGGGAAGAGCGTATCCTAGATTAGGGGGCTTATCACGGATTCGGAGGGTATATGTATTTTCAAGTCTCTGTGGTTTTCTGAAAAAATATTCTGTATTGATGTATGAGTTCAATAATGAACACAAATACTCAAACAAATTTCAGTTCAATAAATTGAAATTGCGTTGTCAAGTGCGCAAAATGTATATTTTACCCACAGGAATTCAGAAAAGCGAGAAAAGCGAGGATGAGTTTAAAACAAAAGACAAGAGCAAAGAAATGAAAAAGAAGATGGAATCACGAAAAATTTATTTCGCTTAACATTACTGGCTGACATCATTACACACATCAACCGCTGCCATGTTTCTCGTTACTCTTGTTTTTACCTTTTCACCTTTCTTCCAAAATCAAAAGCAGTCGTAGCAAACTACAAGCTATAGTAATAATAAGATTAACAAAGACAACATTTGCAGTACAAAGTGGGTACTGAGAAGTTCTCGGCCCGACAAAGAAGATTTCCTCTTAAAAAAAAAACCCCCAAAAAACCCGTATTTGTTCAGATTTTCAAAATTCGGTTAATTTACAAGAACTTAAAAGAAACCCCATATTATTTTGCTTTATGTGGCGTCTCTTCAGAAGATGGGTGATCATGACTCTCTACAGCTTCTTATCTTTTTTAGCATTTAGAAATATTTGTGTTTTTGTTATCCTATCTACACGTCTTCTACCATTTATTTACAAAATCTCAATGGGTATGTTACCCGCTGTTTTCCTCTGTCTTTCTTGCTTTCAATGCCGTCTCTTCAGAACGTGGGTGATCATGACTCTCTACAGCTTCCTATCTACAGCACATTTCATACATTTTTCTATTATAATAATATTATCAGAGAGTGCGAACGGATTTTATTAAAAATAAAGCTATAATGTTGCCAATTCATTTAATCTGACATACCTAAAAGAATCTGTTGTCTAAATACACAAATATATATATTACGAAAATTAACGAAACTTGGTTATAAGCAACCGACAATTTGTAATGAATTATTTTGAACATTATTTTTACCGATACTCGTATTTAAGTAGATATTCTGTTTTTAATTAAACAGTATTTTTATATTTATATCTACCAGCCTGATTATTTACGATAAATTTTTTATTACGAAAATGTGTGCTATCCAGCAGGATTCGAACCTATTACATAGAGGAAGCATACCATTTGATCTGGTACCGTCTTGACCACTCGACCATGAATAGCCTCTTGATCAGACGAGGTTTTTATCATGCTTATATAAAAATAATGTTCAAAAATAATTCATTACATATATATATATATTTATATAACACATCACTCAACAAACCCCGGGCCTGACATATAGATGGCGCCACTTATAAAAAGTCATTTGATTTTTATGAAGTACTAACCTTTAAATGGTACGTGACAACATTTGGGCTTAATCGAATTATTAGTTTACAAGTTACAGTCATTTAAGTGAAGTGTTGCAAATTATCAAAATTTTCAAAACAATGGAAAACTCTGAATTTCGTGTGTTGATAAATTATTGCTTTCTGATAGAGAAAATACTGTTCAAGCCTGATAAGTGTCATTCGGACTCTGCTCTTTTGGAAACAACGGTTAAGGGGTGATATATTGACTTTAAACGCGGTCGTACAGACACAAATTATGCTGGACGCTCAGGTCGCCCCAAATCAGAAGTTGTTCCAGAAAACACCCAAAAAATACACAAACTTATTTTGGCCGTAAATTGAAGTTGGTGAGATAGCAGAGGAGTTGAAAATATCAGAAGGCAGCATATTCACCATTTTGCATGAACATTTGTCATTGAGAAAGCTGTGTTCAAAGTGGGTGCCGCGTTTGATCACAGTCGATCAAAACCAACAACTCGTCGACAATTCAGAGCGTTGTTTGCAACTGTTTGAACGCAGCAAGAATTTTTTGCGTAAATATGTGACAATGTATGAAACAGGAACCCACCACTTGACTCCGATGTCAAATCGGTAGACAACTGAATGGAGAGCAGTAAGGGAGAGCCATCCAAAGCGACCAAAGATGCAAACATCAGCAGGCAAGGTTTTGACCTCAGTATTTTGGGATTCGAAAGGTATTTTGTTCATCAATTACTTTGGGAAAGATGAACCATAAATAGCAAATATTATATAGCATTTTTGGTGCGTTTGAAGGAGGAAATTGATTAAAAATGGTTACAAATGCAGAAGAAAAATAATTTTTAACCAAGACAACGCACCGTGTCACAAGTCGATCGCATCGATGGCAAAACTAGATGAATTGCACTTTGAATTGCTTCCGCATCCACCCTCTTCTCCAGATCTGGGCTCCTGCGAGTACTGGATGTTTGCAAACCTCAAAAGAATGCTCCAGGGAGAGAGATCTGGCTTCAGTGAAGAAGTGATGTTGGAAACTGAGTTGTATTTTTCGGTCCCAAGAGAAATCGTTCTACAAAAAAGAAAAAAAAAAGAAAAAAAAAGGCATCCAACTGTTAGAATCAGTGTAGCACTCTAGAAGGAGACTATGTTGATGAATAAAGACGAATGTTATTTACAAGTTGTTTTATTAGTTATGCCCGGGACTTACTGAGTGATGTGTTATATATATATATATATATATATATATATATATACACATACACAAAATTAATTGTTTGAACATTATTTTTGATCGATACTCATAGTTAAGTAGATATTCTGTTTATAATCAAACAGTATTATATATTTATTTCTACCGGCCTGATTATTTGCAATAAAACTTATCGTAAATAATCAGGCCTGTAGAAATAAATATATAATACTTTTTGATTATAAAAAGAATATCTACTTAAATACGAGTATCGATCAAAAATAATGTTCAAACAAATAATTTAAAATTGTTGGTTGTTTATAACCATTTCGTTAATCTTCGTTTTATATATATATATAGGGGACTGAAGGTCAATTTTCGCCATTTTATGTTTTTAATTTTGCATATGCGCGTTGTTTGTTTTTGCTTTTGTGTGCATAGTATAGTACGGTCAGCCAGGCTCAGTCTGTGAGAAAAAGACCACCATGACCCAATTTACTTCGACAGAAATTTGGAAACGGTATGCTGTTCTGCTTAGTAGTCGCACCGGAATCTAAAATACGATCATTTAAAGGTGTTTGGGTGTCAATCTGAGGACAGTGCAGAGGATTCAGAAAGAGTTGGATATATCCAGTCCACGTCATAGTGTTTGGGGTTATAACTAGTGATGGTGACTTTATGCCTATATTCATCTTCACACATGGTCTCAGATTCAACACGGAGGCCTACAACAAGTTACTTTGAAGTGGTGCTCCCCTAGGTTAAAAGACTGGCTGTTTGAATTCCCTACGTCTGGCAACAGGACTCTGAACCATGGCACACAGGCAGAAGTATCTAGTTATGTCTTTCAGACAATTTCTGTGACCACTAACGTCTGGCCACCTTACTATTCAAACTGCTACTTCTTGATTGTGTGTGGGGCACAGTTGAGCGAGAAACAACAAATCACCTTGAAGCTTTCAAAGGTAAACTGAAGACAAGGATTATTGCAGCATTCATCAACTTAAATAAAGAAACCACCCAGAAGAGATGCAAGAGCTTCCGAAATCGTCAGGAGGCCTGGGTTGAAGCCAATGAGGCTTTTATAAAATAAATTTATTTCACGTTATTTCGGAGTAATTTTGGCAAATATATTCGTTCAAATGAGATGTCACAGTTATTTTCGTCTTTGCGTAATTTAGACGAAAATTTATTCATCGCACCCTGTATATATGTATACATGTATGTTTGCTTTTGTAAGATTTCAAGAAAAATCTTACAAATATTTTAAAAACGTAGAAAAAACACAAAAACTGCAAGACTGTCATTAATATTAAAGAAAAGGTGGACAGCAAGAAACGAATGAATCAATAAATAAATCAGTTGCTCAAATACATAAACCATTACGAGGTTTAGCAAATACCGGAAGTGACATGACAAGGAAACAATGGCCGACACGATCACAATCAAAAGGCACGATAATTGAAGATGTGATTCGAACAAAACCTTCACTGCGGATCATGAAATATTTGGATGAAGATTGAAGTAGGAGAACGTGGGGTAGTTCGATTGTTGTCGAGAGTAGCCCGGTGGCCGAGAAGAAGTGTAGGTGTAGGGTTGTATAAATCGTGAAGAAAATGGGAGATTTTTCAATTATTATTCACTGATTCGTGTGGCTATGATGAGTTCTTTTTGTAATTGGAATTGATTCGTTACGAGCTTCAGAGACCACTAAGTCATAACTCTACAAGCCCGGAAATGGCCTCCCATCGGTATACGCTGACTGCTCTTAATAACATGCGTTCGAGGCAAACAAATACACAAATAAACAATCATAATAGCTTGAGATTAACAACATCAGCAAAAATAGAACAAATAATTTTATTTATCAGTGTTTTTTTTTTCTTTAATTTGAAAAAATATTCGGTTTTTGAATAAATATACATGTTTGTGTGAACACTAACAAATCTGTGTTTATGCAACTGTTGCGCCATTGAAATCCGAAGGTGCATTGAAATAGTCAAAGATGCATTTCAAAAGCTAAGCAGAGTATTGAGAAACAGGCAAAAAACATCGTTAGAAACAAAGAAAAGCGTACTGAAATATTATGTGATATCTTTTCTTTTATATAGCAGTTAATATTGAACCATCTCCCTGAGATGAAAGAGGGACTTTAAGCAACAATAATGTGGACGCTGAGGATGTCAACGACGAAGATTTAGAGAAAATGGAACCAAAAAGGAAGCAATCAGAAAGAGGTAGCTAAAATTTCTAGGGCACGTGATGAGGATGTAGGGTTTGTTTTGTTTAGTTTTGTTTTGTTTTCCGGTATATCAACCTCAGTGGTATATTTAATGCCGAAAAGATTTTTAGGATAGCTTCGTAGGAATGGAATATAAATTCTTTGTAAGAAATTGGTTTGTAGATCAAGTTTCATTGACGCATTTTTGTAAAGAGGGTTATTCTGGAGAGTCAAATGCAGTGTTGGTAATATTTTGCTTTTCAAAAATGTATTGCTGTTATTTTTACAATAAAAAAAAACTATTTTCATGCTTTAATAGAGTCTTGACAAGATTTTAGAGTCAGGGTAGACCTGAAAACAACAGATCTGTAATGTGATTGGTCCTGATCTGGCAGCCACTTTCTCACCGGTAGAATGTGACTTCCCTGTCTCTTTTACAAATGTTTTCATAGCTTCTGTGGTCACTGGTGCCCACCTCTTCGAGAATTTACTCATGCAACCAGACTGGCGTCAAGGTCCCAATTTTTATAGTTAAATCAACCAAATGCAGCGGACAATTCTACTCCCTCAGCTACTTTTCTCGCACTTCCCGCTTGTGGATCTCCCTTCCGTATGCTTGCTTTCCTGACGGCTACAACCTCCAGGAATTTAAATGTAATGTCAATTCCCGTCTTTTATACACTTGACTCCAGTCCTTTCTACATCACCCCGTGTATTTTGTTCTTTACCTTTCTCTCTACCTTGGCAATTGTCTACTCCTGTGTTCACATTCTTCTCTTGCCCTTTCTCTGACACCCCCTGTAATTGGTTCGTCTTTCTCTTCACTCTCCTCCTATCTAAACTTTTACTCTTATGTAGCCCCCTGCGCATCAGTGGCGGTATCGCCCTGCTTGGGGGAAACGATTAAAAAAATTAAGAGGTTGTTCCACGCTCTTCAAAACTTTCCGATAAGACGCTTTTCACCCAGGACGATACCCTAAAAGGTGCTACCACCCCGGGTCAGAGTGGACATGGGGACAACAACAATTAGGAAGTAGTTCCACAATCCTCAAAACCTTCTATCAGAGGCCTTGCTGACAGATGTAGTTTGTCGTCATACCCAGGGAAGAATAGGGCTTGGACAATCTGATATTCACATGACATATAGAAGGCAAGAAAGACAGAGGAAATAAACGCATAACATACTTAGTGAGCTTGAGTAAATCGATGACGGAACAGGTTTTGAGAAAGACAACAAAAAGACAAAAGTTATTAAGAGCTACATAGGACAGGAAATTGTGGAGAGCCGTTTCCTAAGAAAGAAGAAAAAGATATGTAAGCTTCTATATTTTTACCAAAATAGACTTCTTAAATGATTTTATAAAACCTCACGTCAACCCGAATATTCATCTTATATGTGCCGGCGTCTCTTCAGAACATAGGCGATCATGGCTCTCTACAGCTTTCTATCTTTTGTAGAGCTTAGCAGTTTTTATTTTCCACTCGCTCTCTGTTCTGTCATTCATTTACACAAGATCGTTAAGTTGGTTATTCACTGATTTCCTTTGTCGTGTTTGAATTCGTGAGTGTCAGATTCTCTATGTCTTCTTTCTGTATTATATTCCTAGAAATTTTAACTGTCTCGTTCTGATTCTAAGCATGAGCTTCCTTTTTGTTCCCATTATGCTGAGACTATCTCGTTACGAATATATTCAGTTCATTATATGCATCCTTCTAGAGAAGAGCATCTCTGTGCACCTCAAGTCTCTTTTTCATCTGTGAGGAGTTTGTCCAGCAATCAATGCTGAACTCTTTTCTTTGATTCTAAGAAAATGTTCCTATTTTGGAAGGCATGTTTGGCTATTCTAATCAGTCAGTTAAGTGCCATACGTGATACACGCTGGGCGATCATGTCTCTTTCGATCCACAACTGACTTTTCTCGCTATTTTTTCCTGCGGTAGACGAGTTGCCAACCAACTCTGTAGCACCTAATCTGCCCTGTTATTTAATCCTTATATCAAGTGCCATACGTGAAACACACTTAGACGATCATGTCTCTTTCGATCCATAAATAGCATTTCTAGTCATTTCTTCCTGCAGTAGACGAGTTGCCAACCAATGCTATAGAACTTAATCTATGCTGTTATTCAATCCCTTTATAAAAACCATTACATTAAGTGCCGTACTTAATACATGCTTGGGCGATCATGTCTCTTTCGATTCATAAATAATTTTCTAGCCATTTTTTTCTGCAGTAGACGTGTTGCCAACCGACGCTATAGAATCTAATCTGTCCTGTTATTCAATCCTTTTATCAAAATCAGTAAATTAATTGCCATACGTGAAAAACGCTTTGGCGATCGTATCTCTTTCGATATATGACCGAACAGGCAGAAGATCTTCCCTCAGTAGATTGCCATTACTCTCTGCGGTAGAACGGTTGCTAAACAAAGCTATAGAACTTAATCTTTCCTGCTATTCAATTCATAACTAGAGAGAGAAGAGATGGATTAATACATTTCCCAAGGCATGTGTATAGGGTGAATGTAAGGAATTTAACTGGAATTCGAACTCGCTTTTCCGATTCCTTATAAGACTGTGCTTAGTGGCCTCTCTCGTCGTTGTCTTCATATGAGAGTCAAACAGCTCAGTTCTTAAAACCAACAGCCAAAGTAACAGCACAGATCACTTAATTATAGTAGAGAATGTTTGTGCGGAACCAAGGTCACTTTTTCAAAGAGCCGAATACAAGGTCACCAAACGATACTCCACAAGTTTGGAGTTCAAACAGAGTTGTTCTTCTCCTAGACTGGTTGCCACCCAAGGCTATAGGGCAAGGTCTGTCTTGTTATTTACCAATAGCTGGGGTGGGAATACGAGATAAATTCGAACATTTTTCAAAACTATTAGAATGTAAGTGAACGCAATAAACTCGACTGGAATTTCACATCGTGCCCAATTATATATATATATATATATATATATATATATATATATATATATATATATATATACTCTCATTATGATTGAGCTCTCTAGAGAAGAAAATTTTAAAAACAGTTTCCACTTCTGTAGATGTGTCTGGCCACACTGATGAGCTGTGATACAGCGAAACAGGCTTGTATGTGGATGACTAATTCATATACATATATAATTATATAGTTATTAATTAATTGTACATTGTGAGACGAACATTTCTATGTTTCAAGATAGATTCTTTTCATCAGGCAATGTTTGAAATAACAAAAACCTTTGGTTTGCTGTGTATGTATGTGGGGAGATATAAAATTTACATGTGTGTTTCTTTTAACTAATCAGAGCGAAGATTCAAATTACACACACACACACACAAACACACACACACACACACACACACACACATATATATATATATATATATATATATATATATTAGTCATCCATATCCAAGCCTGTTTCGCTATATATATATAAGTTCGGATGAAGTATGAATTGGAATACGACAGAATAATGAACAAATAGAAAACATTTATCAATCTAAAATAACTTTTATTAGAATTATCTCCGATAAAGCTTCAATAAAAGTGAAAGATTTTAGACTGATAAACTCTTCCTATTTCTTCTTTTCTTATCATATATATATATATATATATATATATATATATATATATATATATTCTAAATTCTATTTTACAACATGTACAAATTTTTTTTTTATATCCACTACAAATCGTACATTTGTTTCGACATTGGAACTACAATGGCTCATCAGGTGGTGTGAACAGGAATGGAAAGCCTCTTTTCTTATATTTGGTGAGTTGTGTGTGGGATGTTGGTGGGGGCCAGTGATAACGGCTGATTAATGAATGTCTTGGAATCCGGTAGACAGATTTAACATTAGCAGATAGCATTGTAAGTTTTATGATCTTGCGACTAAACTTTATCCTTTGGGTTTCTTAGAGAAGCAGAGTTGTGAGGTGTAAGAGGTGGGGGATGGGATTGGACTTACTGCTTATTTGTACAACTATAGAATATTTTTGTTTTTAAGCACAGTTTTTATAATTAATCTAATTTTGTATATTTAACCTTAATTTTGAATTTAGGAATTCGAAATTGATTTTTCCTATTAAATTTTAAATTTTAAATTAGATCCCAGTTTGTGGTTTGTAATCGGTAAGATTTAATGAAAGAGGTAAAATTTAATGTTAGTATTTAAGGTAATAGGTAAGTAGGTAATGGGTGCGGGATAAGTAGAATTTAATGTAGGAAGTAAGATTTAATGTTGTATTTAAGGTAATAGGTAAAATCTAATGTGTGCATTTAAGCACGGTTTTTATAATTAATCTAATTTTGTATATTTAACCTTAATTTTGAATTTAGGAAATCGATTTTTTCTATAAAATCTTTTTTTTTAATTTTTAAAAATATTTTTTAGATCACGGTTTGTGATGTTTTCTTCGTTCCCTATTCACTCGGGGATATATATATATATATATATATATATATATATATATATATATATATATATATTCCGAGTGAATAGGGAACGAAGAAAAAATCACAAACCGTGATCTAAAATACACCTTGTGTATTATGGCACTAATCTTTTTTTTAATACGCTTCATTGAACAATCTTAATTGATATTCCACATTTTAGTCATCATTATAAATTTAAAATTAGTCGAGTGGCTTTCAAGCCTTAAGGGAATTTACGGATAAAAAAAAAACTAGCGTTGAGAATTCGTACAAACAATATGTTTACTAAGGAACAATTTAGCTAAGGATATAAGGAGAACGGAACTAAAATAAATGTACATTCCTTTAAAGTGCATATTCTGTCTTTATAAGCTTCTGTTGGTCATAGTCTATACATTAGATTGGCTCTTATTTTCTTTAAACCACAACAATGAGCTTGAAGCAAATCGTATTACTATTATTGTTATTGTTGTTGTTGTTATTGTTGTATAGCAACTGTTTGCGTGAAAATTCATTGAAGGGAGTGAACTTATCAGGGTTATTCGGTCAACTGAGTGAATTTTATTGCTTTTTGACTCTCAGTTTGAAAGGTTGAAAGGACAATCTTATCTTCGAGCAACGTTCTTAATAATTTATATTATAAATCAGCGGTGTTCAAATTAAGGCCCGCGGGTCATTCCGAAATGCTACATTTTTTTTTCTTTGTAATTGTCATATTACAGCTTGTTCTGAATCGTAAAATTACAAAGAAAAGAGAGAGAGAGAGAGAGAGAGAGAGAGAGAGAGAGAGGTTAAAATATGTGGGAGATGGATACATTGTCGTCTAAATGACGCAAAAATATGAAAATATTGGGTTGTCCGGAAAATTTTAATCGTTGATGTCCCAAAACGTTAGAGAATGTCAGATTTATCGATAAATATAATATGCTTATTTTTCCGATTAGAGCACACTTCAAAATGCACTTTTTGTATCCTTATGAAAAGAGAAGATTATAAGGTGCATTTTAGACACTTGATACATTTTTAATATAAAACAGAGGTGGGCTCCTTGTTTTTCAAGACACAAATATGCTTGAGCAGTCATATTCATTATCAGAAAATGAGTAACCAGTTATTATGTGATTTCCTCGTATCTATATCAAGTGGCTTTTTTCGTCGTAAGCTGAATTTTGAAGGCTAGATGGGTCCTCTAGGTAAATGGTATCATGGCTGAGACTAGGAACTGCGGTTGTACCTGCTTAGAACCGAACCCGGAGCAAGAGCTGGAGTGGCGGGGGCTGGAGAAATACAGACATGCAGGCAGATGAACACACACACACACACACACACACACACACACACACACACACCTGCCTTTTATATATATATATATATATATATATATATATATATATATTTTATCGATTTTCTGCACTATTGTGGGAACTGCAACCTTGAAACTTCTGAATATCGTTTGGTATGTCTTTGTCTATGAGTGTATCAAATTTGATTAAAATCGGACCACTCCTTATATAGCCCGATTTTTTTCGATTATCGATTTTCGATATTTATCGGGGGGGGGGTGCCTCGACACAGAGCTTGGCTGGGAGCACTCACAGACGCTTGTAGTGCAACTGTGTGGGTTTTCGGGAGGATCGGTTCAGTCGTTTCAGAGTCTATAGGTAACACACACAGGGACGGGGTTCCATTTATAAATAAGATTAGATTAGATTTAGATAAGACATTATTTGAAATATTATACATGCAAACACTTCAAAATGTGTACTCTGAGTTAACATTAATAAGAACTGAAAAACATTTAGGTAAGAAAATCAGGGACTGAAAATTGTAATTAAAATGTTGTCATTTGCGCTGGATACTACATACCCATGGTTAGTGTTCTCGGATTAAGTAAAAATGATGCATTAATATTACTTACATGCAGACAATAAACTAAACTATCGCCCGGTTCACACTCCACTCTCGTCTATTGAACAGGTGAAGAGGCTCATCCCTTGTTCCCTGTTTAGGATCTGGTTTCTGGCTTTCTCTCTTCCAACCATTTCACTCTTTTCTTTTTTCTTTTTTTTTTCAATTGGAGTAGATAGACTAAACTATCGCCCGGTTCACACTCCATCCACGTCTATTGAACAGGTGTAGAGGCTCATCCATTGTTCCCTGTTTAGGATGTGGTTTCCGGCTTTCTCTTTCCCAATATTTTCACTCTTACGTAGCCCCCTGCACATCAGTGGTGTTACCGCCTTGCTCGGGGTGATATGATTAAAAAAAAAAATGAATACTACTGTCGAAATATATATATATATTTTTTTACTTTTTTGCTGTTGGCCAAAGACAATATATATATATATATATATATATATATATATATATATATATGTTGTGATAGCTAAATTGTTGCCATTTTATTTATATTAAACTTTGTGCATGCGCGTTGTTGTTATTTATTTTGTCAACTACACAATATAGTAGGATCAGTTGGGCACCGTCCGTGAGAAAAAGAGCATCATGTTGCAAATCATTGCGGTAGAAACTAGGAAACCGCTTACTGATCAGAACAGAACTTTTAAGTAATGTCCGCTCAGCATAATTAAAATATTTAGTCGTTCGTGTTCCAACACGTTAGAACACGTCAAATACATCGACAGATATAATATGCTTGCATTGCTGATTAGAGCACACTTCAAAATATCTCTTGAGATAGAAAGAGTAAAATTACTTAATTCATGTCAATTTTGTATCCCTATGAAAAAAGAAGACTTAAAAGATGCATTTTAGAGACTTCGTGTTTTTATTACGTAATGGCAAAAAATGCATAGCATGCAACAAAATAGGTGTGTCCAGTATATGGGGAAGGTGTTTCAGCTGACAGAAATGTACAGAAATGGTTTACTAAGTTTAAAGTTGGTGATTGTATGGGATACACATTTTTTTTCTATTAAAATAAGCAATAAGAAAATACATAAAAACATTATAGAAATTTTGGATCAAAACGGCATTAGAATTTAAATTACATTTTTATATTTCTCAACCAATCAGCTAAAAACATAGAATAAGAACATTCTAGAAAAATAGGAACAAAAAATATTTAGGCCCCAAAACAAAATAGTAAAATACAAATCTGATTGGTCAATAAATGTCTTCACACCTAAATGTTAGGAAGATTCTTTGATCCACTATTATGGTATATAAATAACACACAGTTAGGAAGTGGGAGGTCAGTCACCAAGCTAGCCATTAAGTCAGCATGTAACCGATACTTTGTCCGGCCAAGCCATTCTTCCACACCAAAGTTCATGACCTAGCTACAGATGGCCGTGAAAGGAAAAACCCGACAAACTTTCTTTCATCAACGCGACATGCTGTCACCACCCGAGAGGAACTTAATGTAAGTAAGAACGACTTATTTACGGACTCCGTTAATATAAACTTACACACACCTTTAAACAAATTTAACTTCTTGCCAAACTTTATTTTCCAAAAGGTAATTTTTCACATCATGTATTTTATTTGTTTCCACATGCTAATTTTATTTTATACATATTAAATTGTTTGTTGTTTAATGTTCGTTGTGACTTATTCCATTTCTTTTGCGCGGTTGTAAAACATTGTGTTGTATTTGTGGGGGAACTAATCTCGAGAGCAATACCCGTAAAATACGGAAGCACATCAACCAAGCACTTACCAAATCCCCTACAATTGTCATCTTATTAAGGCAGACTATTCGGGCAAAGCCCCACATCCACACCCACTACAGATGACGACCAAATCAAGACATTGGTTGAGAATAACCCGCATTACAAAACGCGGGAATTGGCAGAAACACTACATTTATCAAAACCGACCATCCATGAGCACTTAGTGAAGCTTGGATACTTAAATCGCTACGATGTTTTGGTACCACATGATCTGAGGTAAAAGAATCATTTGGATCTCTTTTCTATACGTGACTTACTGTATAAACGCTAATTTCATATTTATCGATAGATATAATATGCTTCAGTCAGTCAATTAAGTGCCATACATGATACACGCTTGGGTGATCATGTCTCGAATGAGTCATGACTGACTGGGGAGAAGATTACTCCGCACTAAGTTGCCATTGCTTTCTGCGGTAGACTGGTTGCCAGCCAAGGCTATAGAACCTAATCTGTCCTATTATTTAACCCATAACTGAAGGAAAGAGACGGATTAATACTTTTCGTATTTTTGTGTAAGTGAATGTAAGAAATTCAACTAGAATTCGAACACGGCTGACATTTTCGATTAGAGCACACTTCTATTTCTTTAGAAAGAAAATTTAAAATTACTTAATCTTTCTCGAATTTGGATACCTATGAAAATGGAAGATTATAATTTTCAATACTTGATATTTTTATTACCCTAAAGGTAAAAATGCCTGGTAAGCTACAAAAAGGATATGTGCAGTGTACGTTGAAGGTGCTTAAGCTGACAGAAATATACGGAAGTGATCCGCTAAGTTTAGAGTTGGTGATTGTAGCCTTATTGATGAAACCAAACTCTAACTTATACACACCCTACAGATGATGGCCAAATTAAGACATTGATTGAAAATAACCCGCATTATACAACGAAACAATTAAGAGAAACACAAAATTTATCAACATCTACCACCCATGAGCACTTAATGAAGCTTGAATCACTATGATTTTTGAGTACCACATGATTTGAATGAAATGAATATTTTGGATTGCATTCCTATCATTGATTTGTTTCATAAACGGAATTAATATCTACGCTTTTTGAAGCAAATTGTGATGGGTCATGGGAAATGGATCGTTTACAACAATGAACCGGCATGAACCAGGTTTAGCCACCCCAAAAGCAGGTCTTCGTCCAAAGAAAGTCATACTGTGCATCTGGTGGGTTTGAAAGCAATCCTGTACAATGATCTCCTGCCAAGTCAATTGATTCTGAAAAAGTCTGCTCGCAATTGATTGAATTAAAGATGGTAATCAAGAAAAATGCCCTGAATAAAAAAACAAAACAAAACAAAACTAAAAATAGAAACAGAGAAGTTGTTTTTCATCAAGATAATGCCAGATCTGACATTTCTTTGTCGATACGGCGAAAGTTTTTGCATCTTAGCTGGGATGTGCTTCACCACCCACCATATTCACCCGACATTGCTCCTTCGGATTTTTATTTATTCAGATTCTTGAAAAATAATCTAAATAGTAAAAATCTTAATTCTTTGGAGAAAAAAAAAACCTTAATAATTTCTTTGCCGAAAATCCACTAAAATTATGGGAAGACGCTGAAGGGAAAATGTAAAGAGGTTGTCCAACAAAATGGTTCAGATTTAGCTGAATAAATATTTAATGACATAATTTTTTTTTTGTTTTTCAATTTCCCTTAAAATCGTCATGAAATTTCCGGACAGCCCAATAACACTGACATCTCATTTTAACAGATATATTTACCAAAATTACACAAAAATTGCCCAATTGACTCTACTGTTCTTAAGAGTTATAAAATTATTTCAACAATTTCCCATGCAAGGGAAAATATTCTGTTTCAATTCAAATCATAAGAGCTGTCATTTTATCAGTGGTCGTTAAATTTTCACAATAATTGAAAGGCCCACTTTTTCACGATAATGGCCATCTTGAATTTGGTAACAAGAAATTGTACAGACTTTTATAACCAAATTTTGTGGCCAGATTCCAATAGTTATAAAAAATTATCTCAAGTTGTTCTTCGTTTTCGATAACGGTAAAATTTATTTATCTATTTTTCTTGAGTGTTCTTTTTAGAATATCCCTCACTCAGCCTCCAGCGGTTGTTAAATTTTTTTTTAATCATTTCACCCCGAGCAAGGCGGAAATGCCACTGATGTGCGGGGGGCTACTTAACTGAAAGAAGATTAATTAGAAGAGAGAGAAAAGGAGCACAAACCAATTAGATAGAAGCAATAGAAAGATGAGAATGCAGGTGTGATGACAGTTTCAAGGGTGGAGAGAAAGGGAAGGATATACGGGGTGGGGGGAGGGCTAGCGTCAAGTGGTTAGTAGATGAGTATTGACATTGCATTTAAATTTCTGGAGGTTGTGGCCGTCAGGAAAGCAAGAATATGGGAGCGAGTTCCACAGGCGGGAAGTGCGAGAGAAGAAGCTGCAGGAGTAGAATTGTCGTCTGCATTTGGCTAACCTAACTGTGAATGGGTGGAACCCAGTTACCAATCTGACTGCACGAGTAAACACCTGTTGAGGAGGCATCAGAGACTTAAGTTCGTCTGAGCAGAAGCCATGAAAGTATTTATAGAACAGACAAAGGGAGGCCACATTTCGTCGGTGGGGAAGTGGCTGTAGTCGAACCGCCAAGTCAGCACCTATCACGTTATTGACTCTCCTTTGGAGCCTGTCGAGAACACTGAGGTGAACGGCAGGGGCACCTGACCATAAATGGCAGTAATACTCCATGCACCGTCGAATGGTAGACTTGTATATATGCAGGATGGATTCAGGCGGAAAAAACATCCTGGATCGACATAGTGACCCAACCTTCTTAGTAGTGGATTTAGCTATGGATTCGATGTAGCGGTTCCATTTGAGATCAGAAGAGAGGATAAGGCCGAGGAGGCGCAGTGCATTGCACTCAGGGAGAATCGCTTGGTCCATGCTTATGGGAGGCAGGAGAGGTTGCCTGTGATGGTTGACAGACAACAGCTTGGTCTTAGACGCATTGAAATTGACAAGCCACTTCTTGTCCCAATTCACCACAGAGTGTAGATCCCGTTCAAGGTCAGCAGCGAGATTATGTCTCTCAGCCACGCCAGGTTTCTTACTGATGCGGGAGTATATTGTGGTGTCATCTGCGTAGATGCCTACTTGGGACTTGTTCTCATCTGGGAGGTCGTTGATGAAAATAAGGAAGAGCATCGGGCCCAGAATAGAGCTCTGGGGGACACCGGCATTCGTGCTGTAAGATGAAGAGGTGTGCCCATTCAAAACGACCTCCATTTTACGGTTGTTTAAAAAAGATTGGATTAGGTCAAGCAGGCGTCCGGTAATACCGTAACCTCGCCTGACTCTTCGAGGGTCTGGAGCATGTACTCCGTAACGGTTGTTAGCATATCGGCAGTGGACCTGGCAAAGCGGAAGCCATATTGCCTGTCAGAGAAGAGTTTGTGGGCAGTAAGCTGTTGAACTATTTCAGCATTGATTATGGCCTCGAACACGTTCCCGAATATCGGTAGAAGACTGATAGGGCGATAGTTGGATGGGTCCGAGGATTCACCGCAATTCTTAAATACATGAACGACTGAAGAGAACTTCCAACATGCAGGAAAACAGGATGCAGAAAGACAGTAGTTAAACAGTTTAGAGAGGACAGGGGAGAATTCAGGAGCACACCTCTTAAGGACTATCACCGGGATTCCGTCGTCACCGCTCGCCTTATGGGGGTCAAGTTTTGAAATTACTCGGGATACTACCTTCGGGGTAATATATACGTCGTGCAGTTTGGCCTCAGTTCTAATGGGGAAGTCGGGCGAGCATACTCCAGATGAGTCAAATGTGGAGTTAGATGAGAAACTGCGGGCAAAGCACCAAGTCCACCACTTGCGTAAGGGATTGGGAAATAGCGAAGTTCATGGCGTGGATGCCCGCTAGATCAGTAACAGAGTCTTTAAGCCACTCAGAGTGATGGGCGTTGAGATCTCAGAATACAAATGTGAGCGAATGGGTGGTAGGAAATAGCCTTATCAATGTTGTCAGCAATGCTATCTAGAAGGGAGCAGTCAGGAGAGGAGGGAGAACGGTAAAAAATAGGTAACTAACCGAACTGAGGAGAGACTGACGGAGACATACATATTGGTGGTTAGTAGATTCAAGTGAAGTCACCCTAGCTATGGGGAGGTGTTCACTGCTTTTTCTGGTACATCCAAATAACTTCGTTCCTTTTTTTGTACCAGAAATAGTGTTGCATATCTATATCTATCTATCTATCTATCTATCTATCTATCTATCTATCTATCTATGTCGGTCTGTTCATTATCTATCTATCTATCTATCTATCTATGTCGGTCTGTTCATTATCTATCTATCTATCTATCTATCTATCTATCTATCTATCTATCTATCTATGTCGGTCTGTTCATTATCTATCTATCTATGTCGGTCTGTTCATTATCTATCTATCTATGTCGGTCTGTTCATTATCTATCTATCTATGTCGGTCTGTTCATTATCTATCTATCTATCTATCTATCTATCTATCTATCTATCTATCTATCTATGTCGGTCTGTTCATTATCTATTTATCTATGTCGGTCTGTTCATTATCTATCTATCTATCTATCTATGTCGGTCTGTTCATTATCTATCTATCTATCTATCTATGTCGGTCTGTTCATTATCTATCTATCTATCTATCTATGTCGGTCTGTTCATTATCTATCTATCTATCTATGTCGGTCTGTTCATTATCTATCTATCTATCTCGGTCTGTTCATTATCTATCTATCTATCTCGGTCTGTTCATTATCTATCTATCTATCTATCTATCTATCTATCTATCTATCTATCTATCTATCTATCTATGTCGGTTTGTTCATTATCTATCTATCTATGTCGGTCTGTTCATTATCTATCTATCTATCTATCTATCTATCTATCTATCTATCTATCTATCTATCTATCTATCTAAAATCCTTAGTTTTTAATCATTATCTGTCTATCAATTTTTGTATCTATTTATCTATTTATCCAAAATCTGTTGTCTTCATCACTGTAAACAGTGATGAAACCGGGTCGCCAGTCCGTCCTGCACTTAAATTCGTAAAGCCGAAGTAACAAAGAAGAAAGCTCAGCAAAACAATTAGCATGAAAATATGAATAGAAAATACACAAAAAATTACGACACGACAGGGGGTAAGTGTCTGGAGCCGAGATGCCAGGTCAAGATGGATAAAGATGGATAAAGATAAAGATGGATAAAGATGGATAAAGATAAAGATGGATAAAGTTTAATTTATGAAGTACTTATAATAATATATGAACGACAATAACTAATAATGAAATAAAATTAAATTAAAAAAATAGCTCGTTAAGTTTGGAGTTTCCACAAGCTTTTTCCGGCATTCGTGGAAAGGCATGCAACTTTTAGAGTTCATCAACAGCGTGAGAGTCTGCAACAGAGGCGGAAAAACATCCAAAACTTTCGTTATTGAAACAAAGCTGTGATGAATGTAGTAAAAGTTTGTACGTCGTTTATGTAAAAAGATTAAAATATTCGTTTTAAGCTTATCAAACTCAGCATATCATTTCTTCTTCTTTATTAAGTCAAGGGAGCTAGTAATTATTTTTAAATAATTTCATTCAAAGCAAGGTGATAATGCTACTAAGATGCAAGGGGTTAATAAGTGTGTAGAAAAATGAAAAGACATTAATAAGGAGAAAGAACCATAAAAGAACAGGATTATGGAAGACAGATGAGGTCATCACAAGGAAGGCGAAAATACCACTAAGACGGAAGTGGCTACTAAGAGTGAAAGAAAGTGAGGAGAGAGACAATCTAAACTTATTTATAAATAGAATTTGTCTGTGTGTGTGTGAATGTGTGTGTGTGTGTGAATGTGTGTGTGTGTGTGTGTGTGTGTGTGTGTGTGTGTGTGTGTGAGTCCGTTACCTATAGACTCCGAAAGCCGAACCGATTTTCTTGAAAATTTACACAGTTGTCCTATAAGCGTCTGCGAGTGTTCTTAGCTAGGTTTTGTGTTGAGGTACCCCCAATAAATATCGAAAATTGATAATCGAAAAAATCGTGTTATCGAAGGAGTGGTCCAATTTTAATCAAATTTGATACACTCATAGACAAAGACATAAGAAACGATATGTTTCAAGCTTGCAGTTCTTACAATAGCGCAGAAAATCGACAATATATATATATATATATATATATATATATATATATATATATATATATATAAAAGGCAAGATACCGAGTCTGATCAAAATCAGTTTTTCAGCCCTTTTATTTTAGTTTTTGCTTCGGGTTTGGCTCTAAGTAGGTATAATTGTAGTTCTTAGTCCCATTTACTCAGAGAACTTATTTAGCCTTCAAAATTCAGTTTACGACGAAAAAAACTTATTTGATATCGATACCAGGAAATCAAAATTTGACTTACATCCATTCATTTTTCTTTCAGTCTACGGTTTCACTTTAACTGGAAACAACTATTGCTTTTTAGTCTTTCGTGCCAACGTTCAAAGAGTTTGAGCTCCAGGACCATGGATTGGTTTTAAAGCTTTCATTACACCCGAGCAACGCCGGGCTATACTGCTGGTAAAAAATAACTGAGTTTTGAAGATGGAAGATGGCGATTGGTGTTGCACTTATGTCTTTGAAGATTGTAGGTAGCAGAGAAGCAAGAAACCCAGCAATTACTTAACAAAGATAGAAGAATAAAAAATAAATTGTAAATTTTACCGCATCCATTTTTATACGTCTTATAACCACAACAGAGAACCTTTTATACCTGAATATTCATTTATAAAACATGAATTATTCTTCTGATCCCCAAATAAAATGTGGCTTTAAATAACCCAAAATGGGTTGATAAATTGAAAAAAAAAATCAATCAACCCTCAAGATGGCTATGAACATTTTCATAAATCTGAATATCTTAAACGTATCTGGTTAAGAAGTAATTATAAACCAAATTAGTTTCTTTATCCTAGACGGTAATATACTGACTTTTAGACAAAGATTATGAATCTATACCCTGTTACTTCGGGATGTGGGCAATCATGACATAAATTTTCTTTATTAAGTCTGAATTATCATGAATTCTTTGCAAAGATGGTGACTAGTTTCCTGTTTCCTGTTCTTAGACTCGTCGCGGTTCGTAGTAATTAATTCCGATAGCGTTCTTGTTGCTGAAAATGCTTATAAAATAAGGCCATTTGAACCTATACAAAAAACAAAAAAAAAACAACAAAAAAAACAACAAAAAAACAACAACACAAAAACACAAGGAAACCCGCAAAACCAAAAAAAAAAAACCCAAAAAACAAAACAAAACAACAAAAAAACAAAAACAAAAAAAAAACGCGATACCTAAGGTTTAAAATAAATTTATAAGGATAAAAATCTTTCTTTAAGCTTTTATTTTAGTTTTAATTTCGCACTAATAGATTAAATTTAATATTTCCAACAAGCAAAATACTTTACTGCATTTCATAAACTAATTTAAACTGAGTGGAAATAATTTCTGAAAAAAAGTTGATTAGCGACGTTTTTAATCGTCTTTCGTCGCAGTATAATTCATTATTAAAAAATTCCAAAAATAAAATGTAATTTTCTGCAATTTTACTTAAGGAATATATGTTGATTTAAAATTCTATTCATCTGATTTGAAGCAAATATTATTTTAAGTTTAACATATCGCAGAAATGTATTTTTAACCCACAGTAGCCGTTTTATTGTAACTGACAGTAACCGTGTTTACTTGTTTAACAAGGTAACGGCATATCTAATGTCGCTGCACGCAGTCTATGTTTGTAAAACTAAATTGAAGAAAATGACATGTGCAACATTTATATTTAATTTTTAAATACCAAGTAATCTTGAAAATTTAGAAAAGTATTCTCCGTAATTTTATATTTTATTGAATTTTAGAAATTTGTCTTTTGAATTTATTATAGTTATTTTTTCTTCTTTTCTGATAATCTCGTATATGGTCGCCCGTACTTAGAATAAGGAAAAAATTCAAATTTAAAAAAAATATTGGTGTTTGATGATATGTATTAAGCTTTTTCATTTATGATTAATAACTATAATTTTCATTTAATAATATAATCATCTAAAAGACTAAACTTAACCCTCTAGGGCCATTCGTATCATATTTGATACAGTATGAAAACAAGCCTTGAAAGAAATATTTTCCTGAAAAATTTTTTAAGAGAAATATTTTATAAATTTCAAATGAAAGCAGTACTGACTGCTCAGTCAATGAATACCAAATGTTTACTTATAGAGAAATACCAAATGTTTCCTTATAGGGAAATACTGTATCAAATATGATACGAATGGCCCTAGAGGGTTAATACAGAATTTTAAAAGGCCTAAAACCTAATAAATTTTTTAAATTAAAATTTAAAAAAAAATGAAACGATTTATGTAAAAAAGTATTGTTTATCGAAATTTTTTCTTATGACAATAGTCTTCTTAACAGGAATCTTGCTTATTTATTATAAAAGCAATTAAAAGCTTTTCTAATTTAATAGTTTTGTTGCATTTTTTTATATTGTATAATTCAGAGCAGAGTTTTGGTAAATTATGTTCCTGTCTGACAAAAACAAATTGATAATTTAAATTCTCCAAGGACTCCTACTGTTAACTAATATCAATACGAATACCAAGGAGTTTTTTATGTACCGTCTCGAAATTTCATAAAATTAATTAAATAAGTTTCAACAGACATAAAATAATATTTTTACCAAGAAAATATTAAAAAATAATTTCATTTATTTGTGAATGAGTACTGAAAATTTCATTAAAATCCGTCGATAATTTGATATTTGCAAGAATATTCCATGCAATGTGCTTTTACTGCAAAAAAAAAAACAAAACAAAAAAAAAAACACTAAAATGTCCCATACACAGCTTTGCCCCTTCCCGCCTCCACACAATTTTTAAGAAAGATTTTAAATGTTCTAGAAAAGATTAAAAGATTTAATAAAATAATCTAAAAATACTTGGGCCTTTTTTCTTAATAGTGATAAACATTTTGGTGATAAAAGTTTGTTTTTATCAAACTTGGGGCATTTTTTTTTTATCATGCGACGCACTTTGTTAGAAAACTTTTGAAGGTATCTAATTTAAGAGTTTGTATTTTTGTAAGCTTATAAAAAAATTGGAACGCATGAATATTTTGATTCAGCTGGTGTTTTAGATATGCAGCTGGGGTAACAGTTAGACACTCGAAATGTAAGATCTGAGAGCAATGTTCGAGTTATGGTCGGGATCGTTGCATTCGCTTTCACTAAAATACCCTTGGGAAAGATATAAATCCATCACTTATTCTGTTAGCTATTGTCTAAATAACAGGGTACAGTGGACCATCTCGCCTTCTCCTATACTGGCAACCAGTGTAGGATAAAGACAACTTTGAATTTAAAGCAGTGCTTGGCTCTGATAGGACGCATAATTAAACTGTAATTAAGTTCCAATCGGAATAGAAGCATTATAGAGAACAAGTTTGGCGGTAAATATACGCCAATGAAGCCGAGCAGCTATCCTGATGATGACAAATCACACTGATTTGGGATGTGTTTTTAAGCCAAAAAAGCTCTCAAGATAACCTGATAGTTTTTTTCTTTTCTCATATCGTTTTTTCTTTTCGTTTTTACTTTTTCTTTTCTTTTAAACTCCTTTGTTATTTTTTATTTTATTTTTCTTTAATATTAATCTTTTTTTCGGTTATCTAACCCTCTTCTTCCTGATAGCACCACCAACGCTATCATTCTACATTCCTTACTTTACCCGAAACATCATTTTGGTACGATTTGTCCCTCTTTATTGTTGCCATCCTTATTTTTTTTCTTTGTTGATTTATTTTCTTTTTTTGTCTTATATCCGTATTCCGATTCTTTTCACACCAAACCATTGTCTAAAACATTTGTCGCCAGAGGGCCTTCCCTTTTCGCCTGCTCGCTTCGTTTCAGCCGGCTTTATTTTATTTATCGAATTCCAGTAACTGTCGTAAACATGTTTTCCATTAACAATGTAATATTATAAAAGCAGATCATGCGATCTGTGCTGAAGTTGACCCGGGTCGAGCGATCTAGTTGGTTGTTTTTCTCCTTCTTTCGCCGGCCTTTGCCAACGCAAACACACTTACGCTCTGACGAGTACCAAAGTCGAATACGGAAGCACTTCTCTACGTTGTGTCCACACATTTTCGTCACCGCTATTAGCTTATTAAACAATCGATGAACATGAAGGCATTTTTATACATTTCCAATACGTCACCATATATTTCTACAGACGCGCATCATCATTACTCAGAACGTTGGGATCATGGCTCTCCACAAATTCCTGTCCTTGGTAGCTCTAAGTAACATTTGAGTTTTTACCTTTGCAATTTGCCCCTGGTCTGTCATTTATTGAAACAAGCTTATTAAGTACTCTCCGGTGTGTAACACAAAGTGAATCTTGATAACTAGTGGGAGGAATGTTTTTTCACTATGTAATAAATGGTGAAGTCTGAATAAAAGAAGACGTAAAAAATCAATTTAAGTCTCAATAATTTAGAATTTAAATAAAGAAAGTTCTTTAAAAAATTAATTTTAGGAAAATCTATGCCAAAGTGGGAAAAATTTTACATGTGACTCGTTTTTTTCCTTTAGAACATTTTCGGATTAAAAGTGATGTTCACATTATCTATCGCCCGGTTCACACTCCACCCACGTCTATTGGACGGGTTAAGAGGCTCATCCCTTGTTCCCTGTTTAGGATGTGGTTTCCGGCTTTCTCTTTTCCAATCTTTTCACTATTACGTAGCCCACTTCACATCAGTGGCGTTACCAACTTGCTCGGGGTGATACAATTAAAAAAAAACAAAAAAAAAAATTGACGCTGATACACATGCGAATGAACGAGAGGGGAAACTAAAATTTTTAATTTAATTAATTAAAAAAATGTGTTTTTAATTTATAGTCTCGTCGATTATATTTAGTTTTTTTTCTTTCTTTTTGTTCATGTTAATTAAATATCCCAGCCTGTGATAATAAAAAAAATCTTCCAAGAAAGATAAAATGTTTCAAGAACCTGGATGTAAATTTACTGCGGACGATCTGTAATAGGATGTAGGATGTACGTTGTGGTGCAGCAGATATTGACTCGGAACGACAAATTGGGGTGCCAGGTTCGAATACCAATTGCATTCCTTGCATTCATTTACTCACAAATACACGTGGGAAAGGTATTAATCCGTCTCTTCCCTCCAGTTATGGGTTAAATAATAGGACAGATTGGGTTCTATAGCCTTGACTGGCAACCAGTCTGAAGCAGAAAGTAATGGAAACTTATTGCGGGATAATCTTCTGTCCAGTCAGTCATGTCTCTTTCAAGATATGATCACCCAACGCGTGTATAACGTATGGAACTTAACAGACTAACTGATCTGTGATATACTTTGATAACAAAAATTCTAACAAAAAGATTCTATCCTGTAAGAACCCGGACGTATGTTTATTGTGAGTGCGTGTTTTTGTATTTTGAATTTCTCGTTTTATAAAGTTTTCTCCCTTCATTATCAATATAATCTATTATTAATGAAAATAAACAGACAGAGCTAGATAGATAGTAAAATATGACAATTATATACACACACACGCACACACACACACACATATATGTATATATATATATATATAGAGAGAGAGAGAGAGAGATAAATAGAAAATGAGTAGAATTAAATATAGATAGACAATGAACAAAATGATATATGTAGATTGATAGAATGAAAATGAACACGATTGCACACACACACACACACACACACACACATATATATATATATATATATATATATATAAGAAAAATTAAGTCAGACACGTTATTTCATGGTAAATCAGAAGTTTAGGTCTATTTCAGGCGAACCATCATTCTGTTTTTATTCTACAAAAGATTTTACACGAATTATATTTGCTCTATATGTATTTATTTACATATATATTTAGAGCTCTCTGAGAGAGTTATCGCACCACTATATGTACAGGATACTTCTTTAGTATTCTTCTATATCTACACCGCATGCTGATATATATTTATATACCTATATACAATCAAGGAAGAAAATCAGATAGATAGATAAATAGATTCTTGATTCTGCATGCACTGATAATGAAACCCAGATTTAATGCATAAGACGAACAATTTCACCAATGAATCTTTTTTTTTTAAACGTAAGAAACAACATCGGCGCAGAGAAAAACATAACTGAATATGTCCATGTCTTTCCTCGTTGTGTGTACGTGAGGACGACAGGCTGTAAATATTTACGCAGATGACAATCACAGATAAACAGTCTGGTAAATATAGACAGTTAAATATTTAGAGGGATTAACCATAAAATGAACGATTTCATTCCTGCTAGATGCAAAAAGAAAAACATTGGCAGTTATTTGAACATTTCTGTGTGTTTTCAGACGTGGGAAGATACTCCAGATATTAATTTTCTGTTTTTAGCTTTTCCTGTATGGCATATTTATCAAAATCATAAAATAAAAAACAAACAAACACAGACTGCAATTTAGCAACATAAACACCACACACACACACACACACACACACACACACACACACACACACACACACACACACACACACACGCACACATGTATATACATATATTCGCCAACGTCCAAAGCACGACTCGGAGTTTCATGCACTACGCAATGATCAGGTGCATATTATGAGCTGACCGTTTTTAAATTTGAATTTTACTTTTTGGTACTAGAGTTGTTTAAGGTCGTTATAAATTATAAATCTGGGATGACAATTGTTTCATTTTTTAAAGGCATAACACACTAGAATATTTTGAGGACCCTAGATGACACACCAGGATTTGTTATTGGAGGCCACAACCTGAACAACATAAGATATGCGGACGATACAGTATTGATTGCGGATACAGAAAGGAAACTGCAAGATCTCATACAGAAAGTAGCAGTGGAGAGTGACAAGAAAGGACTACAAATAAACTTTAAGAAAAATGAGTGCATGGTCATCAGCAAAAGATACAACTCAAAATGCCAAATACAGGTGGGGGATAACAGAATCAAACAAGTCCAAGAATTTAAGTACCTAGGAAGTGTTCTAACAGAAGATGGAAAGTGCGACACGGAGATCCGAAGGCGAATTGGAATGGCAAAGGACGCGTTCCAGAAGATGAGCAAAATACTAACACACAGGAAAATCTCAATAGAAACGAAGAAAAGAGTTCTAGACTGCTACGTGATGTCAGTTCTTCAATACGGCTGTGAATGCTGGACAATATAATCGAAAATGAGGACAAAACTGGAAGCGGCCGAAATGTGGTTCTACAGAAGGATGCTACGGATATCGTGGACTGAGCATACAAGCAACGACGAAGTGTTAGAAAGAATGGCAACAAAAAGGAAATTGATGCTGAGCATCAGGAAGAGACAACTGAAGTTTCTGGGACATGCAATGAGGAAGGGGAGCCTGGAGAACCTGATACTGACTGGACAGATAGAAGGAAGGAGAGACAGAGGAAGGCAGCGGATAACATATTTGCAGGGGCTGATCAGGTGGATGTCGGAACGGGGGTTGCCAGGAGCAACAGGAACAAACATACTAAGAGCCACAAGGGATAGGGAGACGTGGAGATCCATGATCGCCTACGTCCTGAAGGGACAGGGCACATAGAAGAAGAAGAACACACTAACTCACACCCACTCTCTCCAACTCTCTCTCTATGTACATCCTAAGTCGTCTATCACCCTCCTTCTGACATTTCCTATACCCAATCGCTCTATGTAACCCCCTGCGCTATAGTGGCAGTGAAATGCCTTGCTTGGGGTGACACGATTAAAAAAAAAAAAATATTGATTTGGTTTATGCCGAAAACTTAAAATTGAAGTACAATTATATAGTAGTTAAAATTGTAGAATTCAAATAAATATAAATATTAAATATTTTTGAGCATATATTTAACGTATGTTATAAGGGGGATACATTTTGTTTCTTTAATTTATTTTATTTTTATTTATTTCCTGCTGAGAAGGCATTGAAAAAAGGGAGAAGAAAATATAAATGGATGTATACAGATGTATATACGCATATCTATAAAATAAAAAGAAAAGAAAAAGAAAGAAAAATAATACAGAATTGATAAATACATAAATAAATAACTAAAATATAGCAAAAGAAACAAAATGAAAAGGGTTGGGTTACTCATGTTCTAAGTATTTCAGCAGATATTTTTTCAATGTTTGCATGCGGTCATAAAAGAAAATACAAACCTCCCCATATTATATATATGTATATATATTCTAGCATATACGCATCGTTCATTCAGCAATGAATTAGAGCACTCTGGTTACTGGCCTATGATACATCATAAAAGTCTGCTTCCTTCTACCGAACGCTCATAGCTCAGAGGTAGAATCGCCAACTGACGCCAATTCGGTCGAGTTTCAATCCTGGGTTGGAAGCAATCGGATGTGTAACCGTACTGATGAGCTGTGATACTGCGAAACAGATCTGTCTGCGGATGACTATATATATATATATATATATAAGCAAGTATTTATTGAATTTATTTTTAATCGAACATTACTTCAAACGTTGATATAGTATATTTGTGCTAACTGTGACGTATTTCGTGAACAAGCGCTAAGGGAGGCTGAGTAAAACGGCTTTTTCCTCTAAAACGCCATGATTCCTCGTCTGCGCATGTCGACAGACGGAATACACGCTGTTCAATACATAAAAACGGATCGTCTATTCCAAATACGTTGGATACACTATAATAACGTTAGGTATGTTAGTATATATATTTAAAACCTGCTTGCCAAAATACCTTTTATCAGTAAAACTATTGCAAAAACAATCTCAGCGATAAAACTTTCACAACTCAACTTTAGTATAATAATGCGCTTAGTATAATAAAAAAGGGTAAAGAAGGTGTTGGTTATTACCTATTTATTATTCATTAATATTTCGAGATCAGAATCTCATCTTCAGAATGATAGGAGAGCTTGGTTTCAAACTGTCCGCTGCTGGAATGTGCCTTGAAACGAATGTTCCTCTTTCACTACTGCTGCTGTTGTTAACTGTTGTGAGTATGCGTGTGGGTGTACCTGTAAGTGGGTTAGTTTATGTATGTGTGTGTTTATGGTTTATATAAGTGTGCACTTTTTTAACGTGATAGTAGGCACCGTTTTACGATTTGATGATGTAGCTTTCTGCTTTAATTTCTGGTTTAACATGTGCGCAGGGTTTGGCATCTTCGCATCTCCTTCAGAATAGTGGTAGGCACCGTTTTATGACCCGAGGTTATGTCTATCTGCTTTAATTGGAGGCGTGTTTATTGCTACATTTTTTTCTTTTTTTTCCTTCTCCGGTATCGTTCTCGTGTGATCTCGCGCGTGTGTGTGTGTGTTTGTGTGTGTGCGTGTACATGAGTGTATTATGTGTGTGTGTTTATGTGCGTATACTTCTTGAATTTTTCCCTCTGTGAACATTTTATATATACATATATCTACATACTTTTTTCACAGAGGGGAAAAAATACAAGAAGTATACACACACACACACACACACACACACACACACACACACACACACACATGATACTCCTTGTTTATATTTGTGAATAATCCTTGCCGTCAGCTCGGTTTTGGTGTTACAAGGAGTTCTGTTGATCTCTCGCTCAACTGCGCCCCACACATACTAATCAAGAAGTTTGCAGTCTGGGAGTTGTATGTAAGGGGTGATGTCGTCGCAGAAATTGTCTGAAAAGCTATGCCTGGATTCTCCTGTTTGTGTGCCATGGTGCAGAGTCCTGTTGTCAGACATAAGGTCTTCTGGAAGCCACTCTCTTGACCCAGATTAGCACTACTTCTACAAGGTACTTCATGTAGGTTTTCGTATTGAGTCGTAGGCCCTTTGGGAAGATGAATTGATCACTCGAAACACCATAATATTGACTGGATATATCATCCAACTCTTTCCGAATCCTCTGCATTGCCTTCGGATTGACACCAAAATATTCTGAAATGTCCTCATTGGATTTTTCCAAGTAGTACAGTATTTCGTTTCCAAATTTCTGGTAGACTAAACTGTGTCACGTTGCACTTTTTCTCACATACGATGCCCAGTTGAACACACTGCATTGTGCAGACACAAAGAAATAACGCGCATCCTCGAAATTAAAAATATAAAATGGCAACAATTTAACCCTTGTGAGTGTGTATGCATATATACAGGGTGTCCGTAAAGTTCGTGTGCAGATGATTTCTATCATAAATGCAAATTTTTACCGATAAAATGCAGCCGTAACTTCTACTGCAACAGTTTCTTTCCTCGCACTTCCCGACTGTGGAATTCTCTTCCAAACGATTGCTTCCCCGACTGCTACAATCTTAAATGTAAGGTCAATAGACACCTCCTAACACACTAACCTGCTCCCATTCTATCAAGCACTCTTCCCATCTGCCTAACCCTCATCCTCGCTATCCTTACTCATCTGTCACCTTCTTCCTGACATTCCCTATGTCTAACCACTCCTTCTCTTTACCTTCCCCTATGTAGCCCCATGCGCAATAGTGGCAGTGGAATGCCTTGCTTGGGGTGAGATGATTTAAAAAAAAATAAAATAAAATAAAGTTATAACTTTTTTAAAGTGCATACGGACTTTATGAACACCTTCTATATGTGTGTGTGTGTGTGTGTGTGTGTGTGTGTATTGATAGATAGATAGATAGATAGATAGATAGATAGATAGATAGTTAGATAGATAGATAGATAGATAGATAGTTAGATAGATAGATAGATAGATAGATAGATAGAGAGAGAGAGAGAAACAGAGACAGAGGGAGAGAGAGAAAGACAAAGACTGTCTTCTAACATTATATACTAATCAATAAAATGATGATAAACATAGAATTAATCGGTCTGGAGTCATCAAACGTCCACAAATATCGGTTGCATTTATACGGATGATCGCATAATCAATGATCGAATAAAAATGTTCATTTCTGCAGCAATATACAAAATATTATTCAAACCGTTCTAAAATATATGCAAGAATGTCAAAGGAATCAATTTGTAACGAAAAGAAAAATCCCAAAAACAAGATTTATTCAAAGGAAAGACTTACGAAACAAAGTATTAAATCTTAGTCAAATAACACTAAAGAATTATATTACTTGCCGATATAATTACCAATTTTTCTGATGACTTCAAGCAAATTTGTGTCAATAGAAGATGTTAAATTTCTTCAGAATTAACCGCTTCAAAAACAGATGGTATTTCATAACAATATTTATTCTTGGATTGAAAACGTTTACCGCGCTCATAAAGACCGGTCTGGATGATATCCGAAAGATTGGAAGTGGACAAATCAATATTGCAATAAAGTAAATCGTAAAAATATTCACTAATTGGTGATTTAATCCATAATAGATTACTTTCATTCGGTTATAAAAAAAATTGTCTTCCTGGTGCTGAGCTGTCTCTGTCCTGAGTTGTCTCGGTTCCGAGTTGTCTTGGTCCTGAGTTGTCTCGGTCCCGAGTTGTTTTGGTCATGAGTTGCCTCGGTCTTGAGTTGTCTCACTCTCCAGTTGTTTTGGTCCTGAGTTGTCTCATTCAAAAGTTGTCTCACTCCCGAGGTGTCTCTGTCTCGAGTTGTCTCGGTTCCGAGTTGTCTTAGTCTCGAGTTGTCTCAGTCCCGAGTTGTCTCCGTCCTGAGTTGTCTCTGTCCTCAGTTGTCTCCGCCCCGAGTTGTCTCGGTCCTGAGTTGTCTCAGTCCTGAGTTGTCTCGGTCCCGAGTTTTCTCGGTTCGGAGTTGTCTCAGTCCCGATTTGTCCCGGCGCTCAAGTCGGCGGTGTTCAGTTGGTTGGCGGTGTCCCCTTGTCCTGCACAATAAAAACAACGTTTATATTAATATGAAATAATATCGAGTATATAAATTGTCATGGTGGCATCACCCATTACAACAGATTGAACTCTTTCTACATATACTTCACCTCACAAGAGGAGATCAAAGATCAGTGTGAGATCAAGAGTTCGGCGAGAGTGAGAGATCCGCATGTGATCAGCATAAGCAGATTAGTGGAGAGCGATAGGCAGAGATAGCCAAGACTGCTACCCTACGACTATTGCAAGTCCCAATTGTAGTCTTACTTCCTAACCAGTATTTATTCATTCTACTAACAGAGTTCCACGTATTTGTATTTTACTGTGTTAATATGTATTCGTTATTTCCTATTTTAGTGTTTGTATTATTTCTTGCTGGACTTTTAACCGGGTCCACGACATAAATAATGTAAAAAAGTACTTTTTACGTTTCATATGCAAAACTAAAGCTAGCAGATATAGATTGGTCAATGTGACTACGAGAAACATGCTTTCTTTAAATAGATAATTGATAAAAAGGCGTTTTTCTTGATAAAAAAGTGGTAGAGTTTCGCTTTCTGTCAGAGAGACAATTGCTCGTTAGAAGAACTTCTAAATTTAGGCCGGTTGTTGTTAATGTGCGTTATGGTACAGTGGATATCGGCTCGGAACGAGAAACCGGGGAGCAGAGTTCGAATTCCAGTTGAAATCCATTGTATTCACTTACACGCAAATACCCTTGGGAAAGGTATTAATCCGTCTCTTCCTTCCAGTTATGGGTTAAATAGCAGGGCAGATTGGGTTCTATAGCCTTGGTCGGCAACCAGTCTACCGCAGGAAGCAATGGCAACCTACTGCGGGATAATCTTCTGCCCAGTCAGTCATGTCTCGAAAGAGACATGATCGCCCAAGCGTGTATCACGTATGGCACTTGACTGACTGTTATTAATTGTTCTGTTTAAATAAATAAAAGACAGAAACAGGAATAGCAATCCAAACATGTTTACTCGTTGAAATAACATTTTTATACTAAAAATAAATAAAGCATTTCAACAAATTTTGCCTTTTGTTCTTTTTTTAAAAATGCTTATATCTACGTCTCATATAATTTGAACGATGTACAAAAAGCAATATTAAAAAAATAGCTGTCAGTTTTATTGCAATGCAAAGCATCTAAAAAGTGCACATCTATGTGCATACCCATTTTGTATATATTAATTTCAAATTATTAAAAAAGTAAAAAAGATCATTTAAGAAATGTAATTTGCATATAATGTTGGAACGGACAGTATATATTACCTGTTAAACTAAAAAGTTTTATTAGTGGTCACACATTTCTGAGTCTTCTTCTTCTATGTGCCCTGTCCCTTCAGGACGTAGGCGATCATGGTTCTCCACGTCTCCATATCCCATGTGTCTCTTAGTATGTTTGCTCCTGTTACTCCTGGCAACCCCCGTTCCGTCATCCACCTGATCAGGCCATGCAAATATGTTATCCACTGTCTCCCTCTTTGTCTCTTTCCTTCTGTCTGGCCAGTCAGTATCAGGTTCTCCAAGCTCTCCTTCCTCATTGCGTATCCCAGGAACTTCAGTTGTCTCTTCCTGATGCTCAGTATTAATTTCCTCTTTGTTGCCATTCTTTCCAACACCTCATCGTTGCTTGCATGCTCAGTCCATGATATCCGCAGCATCCTTCTGTAGAACCACATTCCCGCTGCTTCTAGTTTTGTCCTCATTTTCGATGATATTGTCCATCATTCACTGCCGTATTGAAGAACTGACATCACATAGCAATCCAGCACTCTTTTATTTCTGAGTAGACATTCCTAAATAACATTTTTTTAAAATTTTCCAATCAGTGAAATTGATATCTACCGGCTTAGAACATCGACAGTCTTGTCAAAGGAATTGAACCTCTCGACAGGAATTGAACTTGAATTTTGTTTTATTTACAGAAAACCACCTGTAGGCAAGTTTATAATTACCATTTCAGCAACGGAAACATATTCATGAAATCAAGGTGCAATTAGTCTTTTTAAGAAATGCACGTTTCGAAGTCTATATCTGCTAGGTTTGTCTTCGTAAATGGAGCATAAATAGAGTTATTTTAAAACATCGATAGTTCAGATATATAGATAGATATTCAGGCGGTGTAATGGTAAGTAGGTCATTGTACGTTGCATTCACTTTTGCACAAATACCATTGAAAGTCTGCTTCTTCTTTCTCAGAAAACTGGGCTTGGTTAGCAACCAGTGCAAGAGAAGGAAACATTATATAGTTTTGATATTTATGCTATTGGAAGATCAGTAAATCTGATATTTTTTTAACAGAGCTTCCCAACTAAAACAAATATATATTTTCCACTACTGTCAGAGATCGCGTTTGAACCCAGTTGTTTGAATTCTTATCTTCGAAGATACACACAAAAAAACCCTCTTGTACTCATTTCTCTATAACTGAGACTGCAATACTGATTTTGTTATCTGTGCGTGCTTCCCTGTGTCTCTTCTATAAATACTTTCACGGCTTCTACTCCGATGAAATTAGATCACTGGTGCCCCCTATGTACGAATTTGCACGAGATACTAGATTAGCAACTAGATACCATCCTTTTACAGTGAAACCGATAAAATGTAACCGCAATTTCTACTCCAACAGTTTCTTTTCTCGCACCTCCCGACTGTGGAATTCCCTTCCACATACTTGCTTCCCCGACAGCTACAATCTCCAGGAGTTTAAATGTAATGTCAATAGACACCTCCTAACACACTAACTCGCATCAATTCTTTCAAACACTCTTCCCATCTACCCAACCCTCAGCCTCAGTATCCTTACCCATCTATCACCCTCCTTCTGACATTTCCTATATCTAACCACTCTTTCTCTTTACCTTCCCCTATATAACCCCATGCGCAATAGTGGCAGTTGAATGCTTTGCTTGGTGTGAAATGATTAAAAAAAAAATGAATGATTTAATTGTTTAACAGAATATCAGCTCCTTATGTAAATGTAAATTTCTTGGGAGCTTTGAAGTAATAAAAATAAGTTATTCTGCTTTCAAAGTTGAATACATGGTAGATTATAAACAACTTTCGTGTAAATAGGTGTTCGTGTGGACATAATTACTAGAGGGCGTGATTTTACGTTGTAGTTTTGATGAAGTCATATTTTAGAATACAGCTTGATTTAAAAAAATGTCATATATTACATGAATTAATGTAATGAAAATGTTCTTTCATGTTGGTTGGTTGATTTTGTTTAGTGCCATAAACAATCTCTATGGGTTATTTAATTCCGAAATTTGAATATTAATAATGCAATTTAAACTTTCAAACACAGAAAAAATGTCATCATCTTTATGACTAGATCCATGACGAATCGAACCCATTATTCGTCATGGATCTAGCAATAAAGATGATGACTTCCAGAAGTGGCATAAAAGGCGAACAATATACTCCAGTCATAGTTATCTCCCCTTAACTCAGACTTAACAAGTTTTTTTTTGTTCGCTACTGTTGTAGCCAGGTACTAAACTCATAATTCTTTGGGTCAAGTCACTGGATCTGACTAAAGATTTTATCCATTTAGTATCATTTAGTGTATGAATTTTTGTATCATTTAGTGTATGAATATTTGTATCATTTAGTGTATGAATTTTTATATCATTTAGTGTATGAATTTTTGTATCATTTACTGTATGAAGTTTTGTATCATTTAGTGTATGAATTTTTGTATCATGTAGTGTATGAAGTTTTGTATCATTTAGTATATGAATTTTTGTATCATATAGTGTATGAAGTTTTGTATCATATATTGTATGAAGTTTTGTATCATTTAGTGTATGAATTTTTTGTATCATATAGTGTATGAAGTTTTGTATCATATAGTGTATGAAGTTTTGTATTATTTAGTGTATGAATATTTGTATCATTTAGTGTATGGATTTTTGTATCATTTAGTGTATGAAGGTTTGTATCATATGGTGTATGAATTTTTTATTATATAGTGTTCTTGTATCATTTAGTGTATGGAGTTTTGTATCATTTAGTGTATGTATTTTGTGTATCATTTAGTGCATGAATTTTTATATCATATACTGTATAAATTTTTGTATCATATAGTGTATGAAATTTTGTATCATTTAGTGTATGAATTTTTGTATCATTAAGTGTATGAATTTTTGTGATGTATAAACCTAATGTCACTATAAACCATTTTTATCAGATTCAATCTATTGAAGCTAATGATTTTTTTCTAGCACTCCGTATTACTGGTTCCCATATTGTATTTATTTCTATGCTTGGCCGGCTTATCCCAGAAGATATATTGTTTGTCATTTTGCTATAAATTGGTATTGTTAGTCATTTTTCTTTTTTTTATATAAAATGTATTACTGGTATTTTTGCTATAAAAATGTATTTTATACTTTTATAGTATTTTGATTTTGTTTGGGGGCGTTCACTATTTGCCCATAGCTTAAACCCTAACAGGTGCTATCACCAAGGGACCTGCGAATAACTGCAATTAAGGGGTGGTTCCACACTCACCAAAACATTTTTTTTAATCATTTCACCCCGAGCAAGGCGGAAACGCCACTGATGTGCAGGGGGTTACATAAATGTAAAAAGATTAATTAGAAAAGAGTGAGGAGTACAAACTAGTTAGAAAGGAACAATAGAAATCTGAGAAAGCAGGTGCGATGACAGATACATAGGTGGAGAGAAAGGGAAGGTTATACGGGGGTGGGGAGAGAGCTAGAGGCCAGTGGTTAGTAGATGAGTCACCAGCATTCGTGCTGTAGGACGAAGAGGCACGCCCATTCAGAACGACCTTCATGTTGCGGTTATTTAAGAAAGATTGGATTAGGTCAAGCAGGCGACCGGTAATACCATAACCGCGCAGTTTGCATAGGAGGCCAGAGTGCCAAACCCTGTCGAAAGTCTTGGAGATGTCCAGAGCAACCGCGCGAGCCTCGTCAGACTCATCAAGGGCCTGTAGCATGTACTCCATTACGGTTGTTAGAAGGTCGGCCGTGGACCTGTCAAAGCGGAATCCATATTGCCTGTCGGAGAACAGTTTGTGGGCGGTGAAATGATGAACTATTTCAGCATTGATTATAGCCTCGAATACTTTCCCGAATATCGGTAGAAGACTGATAGGGCAATAGTTGGATGGGTCCGAGGGTTCACCACAATTCTTAAAGACAGGAACGACTGAAGAGAATTTCCAGCA
>JBBBDQ010002026.1:1252500-1257500 GCA_037127315.1 Ascarosepion bandense | reverse complement strand
AATACGATGTTTAGAACGGCTCATGAATAAACTAATAGACATTCATTGTCTCTTATATTTATCAGTATATGTTTAGAAATATATATATATATATATATATATATATATATATATATATATATATATATAATCATATCAGCCCAAGCAAGGCAGTCCACTGCCACTATAGCGCAGGGGGTTACATAGAGCGATTGGGTATAGGAAATGTCAGAGGGAGGGTGATGGACGAGTTAGGACGTACGTAGGGAGAGTGTTGGGAATGGGTGCGAGTTAGTGTGTTAGGAGGTGTCTATTGACCTTACATTTAAACTCCTTGAGGTTGTAGCCGTCGGGGAAGCAATCATGCGGAAGGGAATTCCACAGTCGGGAAGTCCGAGAAAAGAAACTGTTGGAGTAGAAATTGCGGTTACATTTTATCGGTTTCACTGTAAAGTGGTGGGACCTAGTTGCCAATCTAGTATCTCGTGCAAATTCACACCTAGAGGGCGCCAGTGATTTACGTTCATCCGAGCAGAAGCCGTGAAAGTACTGATAGAAAAGGCACAGGGAAGCCATGTCTACGCCGGTGAGAGAGTGACTGCAGGCGGTCAGCTAAGTCCGTATCGATCACATTACAGATTCTCCTCTGTATTTTGTCAAGAAGCCCGTGAAGAATAGCAGGGGCACCCGACCAGATGTGGCAGCAGTTTTCAATACACGGGCGGATGGTAGAGTTATATATGTGAAGGATAGATTGAGGCGGAAAGAATTTCCGGGCCCTGCACAGAGAGTCGACTTTCATAGCTGCGGATTTAGCAATGGATTCGACGTAGTAATTCCACTTGAGGTCCGCTGAGAGTGTCAGGCCGAGCAGGCGTAGTGTTTTACTCTCTGGGAGGCAAGCCTGTTCCATGCTAATGGGGGGTTGTCTGTGGTTATTAATTGACAGTAGCTTCGTATATATGCTGTACAAGATATCAGCCGTTGTTAAGAATCTACCAGAAAGTAACCTACTTCTTACGTCATGGAATTTTAAAGACATTGAAAATAGTTCGATCTGGCACACATATCATGGAATGCTGTATAGATCTGAATTGGTAGAAATGTAGTTCGTTATAAATGAAAAATGAATAAAATGAATATTTATATATATATATATATATATATATATGTCTAATCGAAGTCATATCAAGCCTTATATAACAAAATTTTCGGGTCTACGTAAATAACCATTTCTGCACTGGAATGTATCGCAATGTCAACAAATATACTGTTTGATTAAAAAAAGAATTTTTACTCAAATAGAAGTCAGAATTAAAAATAATGTTCAAACAAATTATTTTAAAATATCGGTTGTTAAAACCATTTCGTTAATCTTCGGAACTTTCCATAACATTCTATGCTCAATTTTTTGACATGGTTATTTCCGTAGAATCAAAATTTGTGTTATATAAAGCTTGATTTGACTTCGATTAGACTGTGAAATCATTCGTGGTCGAGTAGTCTAAGATGCACCATATGTATATTATACATTTCTATGTCTATTTCTTTTTATCTATTCATATAAAAAGCAATGTATTTAGCTCTTTTTTTAATCGTATCGCCCCAAGCAAGATTTTACTGCCACTGTTGTGCAGGGGGTTACATAGGAGGAATGTTATGAAGAGAGAGAGAGGTTGCAGGGGGTGTCAGGAAGAGAGTAGGAGAGGGAAGAGATTACTGATGAGAGTGGGGTGGACGAGGAGGAATGTTATGAGGAGTGATATGTTTCAGGGGGTGTCAGGAAGAGAGTAGGAGAGGGAAGAGATTACTGATGAGAGTGGGGTGGACGAGGAGGAATGTTATGAGGAGTGATATGTTTCAGGGGGTGTCAGGAAGAGAGTAGGAGAGGGAAGAGATTACTGATGAGAGTGGGGTGGACGAGGAGGAATGTTATGAGGAGTGATATGTTTCAGGGGGTGTCAGGAAGAGTGTAGGAGAGGGAAGAGAGTACTGATGAGAGTCGGGTGGATGTAGAAAAGCATGAGAAAGAGGATGTAAGTTAGTAAGACAGGAGATGACTATTGACTTTACATTTAAATTCTTGGAAATTGAAACTGTCAGGAAAGCAGGTATGCGGAAGAGAATTCCACCGGCGGGAAGTTCGAGAAAAGAAGCTGCTGGAGTAGAATTTGCGTTTACAATTTAGTCTGTTCAGTTTGATATTTGTTCATATAAATCTTTTTTATAAATGTATATACATGCATATGTATACACACACACACACACACACACACACACACACACACACACACACATATATATATATATATATATATATAGTGATGATCCACGTAGACTGTCTTAATATGTATAAGAAAAACTACTAAAAAGTTGTAAGTTTAAAAATATATTTTTTGACAGTAACTGTTTATTTCTATTATATTTTATATTTCAGACCGTCCTCGGTCCTTCATCAGAAACAAATGATTTTAAAATTTAAATTAGAAACGTATTTCACGAGAGCGTCCGTGGAGAGATTGTTTACATCACGTGTCGCAGAAAGTGACAGACTTTTTTTTAATATTTGTAAACGTAAACCTATCTTTAATAATACATATATATATATTTAAAAATGTTCTCTAAAACAAAATTTATAAGTATTATTAAAGATAGGCTTACGTTTACAAATATTTATACATATGCACATATATATATATATATATGCATATGTATATAGATATATATACATGCATATATATATATACATATGTATATACATACCTATGTATATGCATATATATATATACAATCATATGTATATATATTTACACACACACACACACACACACACACACACACACACACACACACACACACATATATATATATATATATATATATATATATATATATATATATATATACCCACGCACACATGTAGCGATATGTTTTAATGATGATTAGTGCCAAGATAATTGTTTTACAGTGTTTTAATGATAAAAAGCTATTTTAGCAAGTAAGTTTTTGTCTTCAAGTGCTCGATATCGAAACAGATGAAGCGTTAATAGGATTCATGTAGAAAAGTTTGTCACTTAACTGTTCCAAATCATGTCGACTTCGAAGTTTCGTGATAGCAGGATTATGATGTTCTCACTCCTCAAAGCTTTATATATATATATATATATATATATATATAAAGCTTATATATATATATATATATATGAGAGAGAATTAGACGCCTGTAAGAGAGAGGATAATCCAAAAGATTTTATCCAATTAATATAGAATATTAATTAGATAAAAATAGAGAGTTCGATGGATATAATTCAGAGCATTATAAAATATAACATGTTGCTATTTCTAATATGATATCTATTTTCGAAATGTTAGAATGAAATTTATTTGGCCTTAAAATATATTGCGTTATCCGCGATTTCATCAAATTTTTATCACATCCCGATACGATTGCCTCGACTGATGATTAGTTGTACTCCGGCCATTGTCTGCGATGGGCGTTCTTCTCTGTCTGGTAACAAGACTCTGACACCCGAGCAGCAGAACCCAGTCACGTAATTGTAAGACAATTTCTGTGATCAAGTCACCCCTTATATCTGACCACCTAACTTTCCAGACTCCAACGTCCTATATTATTATGTGTGAAGCGTAGTGCCACGAGGAAACACACCCATTCCTCAGATCATGGACTCCTCCTCCTATATTAATAAGAGTTAACTGGAACTTCATGGGAGTTCATCAGACTTCTATTGGAATTCAGTAGAACTACTAGGCAGTTGATATTCGTCGTTAGCCGAATACTAAGGAGTCAGCTTTGAGTAGAAGGTTACCAAGTTCCTAACATTTTGGGTACGTTAAGTCGATTAGCAGCCGACCTAGCACGATTATCATCTTTAGTGCGAAAACTACTCCACAACACGTAGTTAAGCGAGAGATCAACAAAACTCCATGTTACACCAAAGATGAACTGAAGGCAAGGATTATGGCAGAACTCTTCAACTTAAAGAAGGAGACCGTCCAGAAGAGATGCAAGAGATTCGAGGCCGTGGTTGAAGCCAATGACGATATTATTGAATAAATTTACTCTGATCATTTCAAGATATTTAAGAAAAAAATTTGGTAAATGTATCTGTTAAAATGAGATGTCAGTTTCATTTTTGCGTAAGTGGAGCGACAATTCATTTATCGCACCCGCTGGGTGTTGAGCTCATGTAATATATATATCGCCCGTCGACTCACCGCTATTTGCGCATCGTTCTTCTGCAATGAATTGAACACTCTTGGTTTCTGGCGTTTGTTTACATTGTGTGTAAAACACGGATTTTACCCGCCGCTTGCCGATAGCTTAGCGGTAAAATCTCCGACTGATGTAAAATCGGTCGGATTTCAATCCAGGTTGGAAGCAACCGGGTGTCTAGCCGTAATGAAGAGCTGTAATACAGCAAAACAGGACTGTTTACCGTAGATTATATAGTATGTATTCAGGCAACAATTGCTCTTTTCTGCAATGTTCGTTAAAAGAGACAGATAAGGAGCTGGGGTTAAGTGTTTTATTTAATTTTTCATGTGATTTTATAATTATAAAAACTATCGAAAGTTTTATTTATCCAAGCGCTTTCTTCTATAATTTTAGCCATTATCAAGGATGAATTTTATTTTACTTTTAACTGAATATATGGACTGTTTTATGTATTTGTCTAAAGTTATAAGAATGGTTTATTTTGCAAATACTTTCAGCACATTGTGGTCGTGTTCATATATATATATATATATATATATATATATATATTGATTGTTTAATACTTAGTTCTTGGTTCAACCACAGATTTACATTTAAAATAGAAAATTTTAAAAACAATACAAAATTGTCTAACCATGTCTGGGAATTGAAATCAAAATATGAAAAAGATCCAGACATAAAAACAACCAAGCCTAACAACGGTAGACAAATATGTAGACTGTGCCAAGAAAAAAAATTAGAAATTATGACCTACCCAAATAAAGACGAACTGTTAAATGAAAGA